>CM066972.1:7881132-8158001 GCA_033971965.1 Cucurbita ficifolia
ATTGGGGGTTAAATGCAAGAACGTGCAAATGCAATGACGGGACCTATCCTTTCAATTTATTTTCCTACGGTACTGTCCTAACGGGTAACTAATGTGTACCATATCCTAGCCGTACAAGAATGCCTTATTTTAATCTAAAAAATATAGTACCACACGGCTTGAGTATTTAAAGAAGTACTCAATAAGTGACCCCACTATTGGGGGTTAAATGCAAGAACGTGCAAATGCAATGACGGGACCTATCCTTTCAATTTATTTTCCTACGGTACTGTCCTAACGGGTAACTAATGTGTACCATATACTCTACACATAGCCCGTACGTGCGAGTATGGACTCACTAGTCAGTTTGCACACCGCTTGGCCACTTTCTTTGTCAGGCGAGCATACTTTGGGAGCTTCTTAGGCCAGACACCCGTTAGAACTAGTAACCGTCACGACAGCATTATGTAAAACAAAATGATCGTACCCCTGCCCATTAGTGTATGCGTCCGTACCATCGTGATGAAATAGGGGTATTCCCTAATGCATGAGCACACATAATGCATGAGCACACATAATGCATGAGGTCCCAATATTTTTCCATTTTCGACAGTATTAAATATAACTCCACTATCGTTTTACATTCATATCATATTTTTTCTCATTTTTCAGTTCTCATATCATGCATAATTCTAACGGGGTTATATTTCATGTCATTTATCATGATATCATGTCATTCATAACATGCTGTATACATACAATTTAGGAGACATAACATAACGTTCCATGCTTTTAACATATCATTTCATAACGTGCGATTCATACAAAAATTACCTCAACGGTCCCACAAAACAATCTAAACATAACATATCACATCACAATATATCATATCCTAAACATGTCAATTGATCACATGTCTCGTACCATAACATATTTCATATCATTTTCATATCATATCACAACGTTCTTCACATGTCGTATCATAATCATATCATATCGTAAATACTTCGTGGTCATATCCTTCCCTAACTTATCATAGCCTTAACGTCCTTAAGCATATCACAGTTGTATCGTTACCTGAACGTACCTTAGTCATAACGTTAGAGGAACGCATCCTAACGCTACCGTTCTATCAATCTATCATAATCGTATCCCTTTCTATCCATAACCTAATCATATTCTTTCATCAATTGATCGTGACCATATCGTTTTTATTAATCTCTCATACCATAGCACTTCGATACGTAACCTAACCTTAACATTTCATGAACATGTCTTACTCCTATCGTTACATTACGTTTAGTGCATTCTTCTCGTATCCTATCTCAAACATATCATTGAACACATCGTACCGTAAGTATTATCATACAATTCACATATTATAACATATCATAAGCATATCGATTCACAAACAATTCACACATATGAATATATATGACACATGTAGAACCATGGGCACGTGTCAACATCAAATATAACCATGCCGATAATAAGTCCACTTACATGGATGGCCTTAGTTGAAGTTCATCTAACTCCAAATTAGCTTGCTTTCGTCCCTTGAATTGGTTCCCACTTATATCAAGGCGTTTCGCCCTATTAGAGATGATCACCAAATTACTTCAATAATTCTAATTCCTAAATTTTGGTGAACTATTTAACACATTCTTAATTTTTCAAAGGTAGATTTAATATTTCTTGAGATATAAATATTTCTAACTATACCATGCCTACTTACATACCATTCATTAGATACTATACTTTCCTAATATATTTAAGAATTACTCTATAAATGAGAATATATTTAAGAATTACTTTATAAATGAGAATATATGTTTGTTGTTATATTCCTTCTATCAACCCTTTAATACTTAAGATCTTTCACGGATTTCCCTCTTTCTATTGTGTTAGCTCTATTCTAGGCCTTCTCTGTAATTCCCTTTCTCTCTTACTGTGTTTTCCTTGTGTTTTCCTTGTGTTTTCCTTGTGTTGATAAATATTATTGGTCAATTCCTTTTTTCTCTTCCTTTTTTTCTTTTGTGTTTTTGTGTGATAAATATTCTTGGCCAATTTTTAATTATTCTTACTCCCAAATCCTCTCTTAAATTTTCTCCTTGTTATTTCTATATGTAATTCCCTTTTTTTTCTTTTCTTTTGATTCAGTTAACTAGTCGAAATCTTCCTTTTATTTTCTTCTATGTATTCCTTCTCTTTTTATCCATATATATTTTTTTTCCGTTAGATTGTATTAGTAGTGTTCTCAGCAAGGTCAATTTTAATTCGGTTCACATTTATTCATAGATATTCTTGATTCGGTTCCCATTTATTCATAGATATTCTTGGTTTTTAATTTAATCCATTCATTCGTCTACTGATCTACCATAATAACCATAATTCATATAAAATTGTTGACCAACACTCATGTAGGGGAGATCTAAAATATAATTGGTAGTGATTTCCCAGAAATGAAATTAGGATAAAAAAGAGAAAGATTTAATATATGCCTTAACAAATTGAAGACATCTCTCTCCACAAATCTGCTTCCATGACCATTCTTGTTTTCTCAAATCTAACCCTTTTTGTTTTATGTTTCATTTTGCAGAAACTTGAGATTAGTAAGAATTGGTTTGAGGGGGAGATGATGGGAAAGGGATGAGAGATTATTGGAGAGGAGTGGGGAGGGTTGTTTTTTTGTTTATTTATTTATTTTTAATATAATTTATTTATTTGTTTTTTTTTCTTTGTTTACTTATTTATTATTATTATTATTATTATTTTATTTTTGGCTATTACACTAAAGCTCAAATGAAAGAAAGAGTATTCATCAAAGTTGTAAGACTCTAATCCCTTATAATCCACCTTAGTAAGTAGTGTTGAGTTTTATATCCTAAAACAGTTTGTAAACAAAAACATATTCTATTTGCAATAAACTTATTATTGATGTTTATTCACTAAAAATTGTTATTGAATAAATTGAATTTTACGATCATTAATCTAAATCCAATAAACTAAGAACACTCTGGCTCTAGTATGATTACTTGAACTATATGTGGAGACATAAGAGTGGATCAAGTTCAAGTATACAGTCAAAATGATCTATAGTACAGGGATAAGGCTGAGTACCTTATCCTGTGGACACTATGGATGCGACTCACTTTTGTATATGATATAAACAATGTTGTTACTAAATCGTACATGTGGAGACATGTGAGTGGGGGCGTCCTATGCAATGAGTATTGCATAAGATGGAGCCATGAAGAAAGTCACTCTCACTTTATAATGTCGTTTACTATTGCGACTGATTTTTTCAATCGATGACCTAGGTAACTCGATCTTAATCCTTAGCTAACTATGAACTCCTATTTATTCAGAATTATCCTTAGATTTGCATGGGTGAGAGTGATCCGAGTTCGCCGACTCAATAAGCCTCTCATTTCAGGTGTAAGATTGAGTGAATAGTAGGGGACATGGGGTGCAAGATGGAATTCACTCTTACCCGCTTTTAGGGATAGTAGAGAGGTCATTCCCTTAAGTACTGACTCCAAGTCTTGAACAAGGGGCCCCACCCTCTCATTGGCCCGAGAGGGATTCGGTTTAGTGGTTGGACCACAACCCAATTGTTCATTAGAGGATTAGTGGGACTTAAGAAACAAGAAGTAACTTCAGGGGTAAAAGGGTAAATTGACCCAGCTCTAGTTACAAACAACCTGTGAATGATCAACTTACTAATTATGGTTATATCAAATGGACAGAAATATATGAATCGTGAGGGGGAGTGCAACTACTAGGCTACAGTCGAGTGTCCTCGTAATAGCCCAAAAAAATAAAAATAAAAATAAATAAACAAATAAAAATAATTATAAAAAAAGTCAAAATAATAATAATAATAATAATCCATAAATAAATAACTAAAAAGGATTACTTAAAAAAAAAAAATAAATAAATAAAACTTACCAACCTCGACATCTCCTCCAAACCTATCCTCCCTCCTCAACTAAAGGTACAAACAAAAATGTTAGATTTGAGAAAAAGTAAAATGGCTTTCAACAAAGACAAATATGATGTAGATTTATTTGGAGAGAGATTTTGGTCTGTTATTATGGTAAATCTTATCTCATATTTCCTTTTCTTTCTAGAAATTAAGTTAGTCAGAATCTTCTTTCCTTTATCCAATATTTTAGAAGATCACCGTAAGAATGAGATCTCATTCTCTCATATCCAATTAATTAGATGTTTGTTAGCACGTTATAAGAAATAAGGTTAGAATCAATAAAATTTTAGTTGGCAATTCTATAAATGTATAAGACAGTAGCAAACAATAGATTAAAAATAATATAAAAGAAAAGAAAAATACGGTGAGATTGGAAATTAGAAAATAAGGAAGTAGCAAACAATGGATTAAAAATAATATAAAATAAAAGAAAAATACAGTGAGATTGGGAATTAGAAAATAAGGAAATACAGACCAAGAAAAAGGAAAATTTTGGAAGAAGAGGATTAACAAAATTGGTCAATAATATTTGTTTACAGAGGGAAAATAAATACAAGGGAAAAGTAATATCCGTTTAGAAAATGAAAATCTGTTTACGGATTGAAAATAATTATAGAGATAGTAGCGAAGATTGAGGAAACATTTAGTGAATAGAATTTAAAAATAAAACGGTAAATATGGGAGGGCAAGAAACTCCATTAAATTTTGTCAGTAACCATACATTCCCTACCAGAATAAGAAATAATTACATAAATAGAAGCGAAAATTGGGGAAAGAACAGAATTTAAAAATAAAACTGTAAATCTTGGAGGGCAAGAAACTCCATTAAATTTGGTCAGTAACCATACATTTCCTACAACAGTGAGAATATAAAATAAGATAGGCAGTGAAAATAACAATATATATATATACAACATTCCAAGACTCTACTCGTAAAGTCTTTAATGCTCACATGAAGTCCAACACATGGACCATTGTAAAATTTAGAAAATTGAAATTGAAATTGATGTCATGGTTCATATAGGTTGACTTGGATACAAAGGACAAAATCGAACTTTCCTAAGGATAAATTGGTGACACTAGCCTAAACTAATAAGGTAAGTGGCCTTAGTATCGACATGGTTATATTTGATATTGACACGTGCCCCGTAGTTATGTACGTGTCATATATATTGATATGTGTGAATTGTTTGTGGATCGATATGCTTATGATATGTTATGTATATGTTATGACATGTGAATTGTATGATAATAATTACGGTACGATTTGTTCAATGATATGTTTGAGATAGGATACGAGAAGGATGCACAAAACGAAATGTAACGATAAGAGTAAGATACGTTCATGAAACGTGAAGTTAGGTTACATATTGAAGTGCTATGGATATGAGAGATTGATAAAAGAATACGGTTAGGTTATGGGTAGAAAGGGATATGTTTGTGATAGATTGATAGAACGATAGCGTTAGGATACGTTCCTATGATGATATGACTAAGGTACGTTCATGTAACGATATGACTATGATAGGTATAAAGCTATGATAAGTTAGGGAACGATATGACCACGAAGTATTTACGACATGATATGATTATGATACGATATGTGAATGACGGATATATATATGTTGTCATATGATATGAAATATGTTATAGTACGAGATATGTGATAAATTGACATGTTTATGATATGATACATTGTGATGCAATATGTTATGGTATGATATGTATATGATGAAATGTTATGTTAAAAGCATAAACATTATGATATGTCTCTTAACTTGTGTGTATACAGCATGATATGAATGATATGAAATCACGATAAATGGCATGAAATATAATCCCGTTAGAATTATGTATGATATGAGAACTGAAGAATGAGAAACAATATGATATGAATGGTGATCGATATTTGAAACAATATGAAAAACGATATGATATGTACAGAATGTTAGCGGGGTTGTATTAAATGATAATGAAAACGGAAAAATGTTGGGACCTCATGCATTATGTGTGCTCATGCATTGGGGGATACCCCTATTCCATCACAAGGGTACGGACGCGTACATCCATTAGGCAGGTGAAGTATCGTTATGTTTTACATAATGATGTCGTGACGGTTACTAATTCTAATGGGTGTCCGGCAAAAGTTGAGCTACCAGAGAAGGCTCGCCCGACAAGAAAAGGGGCCAGCAGTGTGCGAACTGACTGGTGAGTCCATACTTGCATGTATGGGCTGTGTGTAGAGTATATGGTACACATCGAAGCTGCCCAATTAGAATAGTGTCGTAGGAAAAAAAAAAAAACTGATAGGTCCCGTCATGGTATTCGCATGTTCTTTCATTTAACCCCAATAGTGGGGTCACTTACTAAGTATTTCTTAAAATACTCAAGCCACGTGCTACCTTTATTTCAAGTTAAGGCAAGACATTCCTGTACGGCTGACGACAACATCGCAACTCGAGACCATGAGACATGCATAGGGTAGTCGTATTATTTTCTTAGACTTAGGCTAGAATAAGATATTTTTTATTTAAACGTTTATTTATTTTATTTAGTCTTTTGTTGTATCGTTTTTAAAAGTATTTTCAAAACACGTAAGTCCATGGCAGTGTTTTAAGCTGAAGGTTATGTTTTATGAAAGTTTAAATGGAGTATTTCCGCATTCATGTTTATGATATGTATACAGTAGCGACCTTAAATTAAGTAGAAAATTTCGGGTCTTTACAGTCCTGGTAGTTAACGAAGGTTTAATGAGTTTAGCCGGTTAATCTTGGATCGTTGGAGCTCATGATCTGTAGGTCCATTAGGTTCCCTGCTAGCTCATATCGAACTAAACATTAGAACAATGTGACGAAAGAGTTCAAATTCGAGTTAGGGAATATGCGCTAAATATATACCATATATTTAACCGCATTTTGTTTTAATTACGAATTAAAACAAAGAGAGAGAATTGGAGATATTTAAATAAGATCTAAATATTGTAATTATGAATAGGAATTCTTAATCAATATGTGCCCGAATTGATTGGATTGACGTTTAATTTAATGTTAAATATTAATTAAATTATTTAACATTATTTTAAATTAAAATTAATTATTTAAATTAATGGTTGAAAATGTTAATAGAAAAATCCAACTTTGAGTTAGTGGAATATTGAGTTACATACATGGTTAATCCAAATTTACATGTTTGCCAAATATCTCCACTAATATGAATGAAATTTTTTTGTGTCAAAATTTGGTTAACTCAAACTTGCATTCTTGCCACATAATCCCATAATTTGAGCTAAATTTTGAATGTCAAAATTTGTAATCTCAAATTTGCATGAGCATGCAAATATGACTCTATAAATGGAGTAATCAAGATACATGGAATACTTCTCGGAAAAACTTTGAGAAAATCTCTCAAAAACTCTCTCTTCACATATACTAAATTTCTTCCAAGTTTAGTCACTCACCAGATTCCACAATATCGTTCCAAGGTCAGAAAATATACGGAAGACACTAGTGGTAGTTCGAAACCGGTTCGTGAGGAAACTCCTTGAGTTTTAATGCTTCTGAGTTTTAAAACCGGTTCTGAACTACAAAAGGTTAGTACTCAAACTCCTTGAGTTTTAATGCTTTTGAACATGCGGGCTAATTTACTAAAATTGATGTACTTAGAGTGCCTAAGATCCAAATTGCTTCCGTATGTGTGATATTAAAACCTTCAAGTAGAATTTTCATTACTCAACCCAACCTTAAACCATTTTCACCCACAAAAATAAAAACAAAAACCAAGAGCTACCATCCCTCAAGCTACTTCCAAGAATGATTCCACACCCACACTCATGCTCATTGAAGATAATGACTAATTTAAGTTTGGGGTATTATTAAATCAGTTCTATCACCCTATAGAAGATAAAAAAAAAAAAAAAAAAAAAACTTGAGACCACTCCGGTTCAACCTAAAGCTTGAACTCTCAAATGCTATATAGAAAAAAAAAAAAAAAAAACAAACCAGTTTGCATCACTAATGTGGCTATACTGAAAGCTTGAGGATGCTAGCAAAAGAGTCAAGTTAAGGGAGAATGGGTGTTAACTCAGATATTCATTCTTTGAAAACTTAGGTGATCTCACCACAAGTGGAGGCACTCAAAGAATAGGGAGATGAATTGAAGGATTCTTGGGAGAGGAAAAAATAAAGAAAATTAAAGAAAATAAATTATGAGGCCATGTCACAAATGCAAAGGTAAATGGAACAACAATCATCCTAGAAATGTTAGTGAAAATTACAAAGTCATTATGGAAGTAATGGATATGCATGACCCTTGAAACAAGGATTGAGAATCTGTTAAAATGAGCTAAAATACACCACAAAGTTCAACCACATATCTATTTAAACTCTCCTAGACTAACCTTCTTCATTAGTATTGATTTTCTCGTTTCCTCTCTGTTATTCAACTGCATCTGCCACTCAACATATATTTTGTTTAGATATTTGCACTCCCCAACATACTGTACACTTAAAAAAAAACGTGAGGAATGCCTATCCTGAACTCTTCCAAGAGATGCCTAATTTCGGGGACGAAAGTTTCTAAGGAGGGGAGAGTTTCTAACACTTCAAAAAAAAAAAAAAATCGGTCAAAGTAACGGAGGGGCAAATAGGTCATTTTACCCCTCCAACCATTATAGGGGTCCAATAGAACACTTTATTTCTTGAAGAATGCTGCTAAATCAGGGTTGAACAGTTTACCCCCTAAGGCAATTGATTCCTAGAATAGTCGGGTAGAATTTTTTTTTGATAAAGTATTTCGCACCCAACTAGGAATGCACGGTTAAAAAATGAAATTGTTGTTTTTCAACAATTTGAAGACAAAATACTAAGTGGGGCTTGGGAGAGGTTTAAAGAGATATTTAGAATGTGTCATCATCATGGATTATCCCATTGTATCCAAATGGAAACTTTCTACAATGGACTGAATATTGCCACATAATAAGTGGTGAATGCTTCTTCCAAGGGGCCATTATGTCAAAGACATAGAATGATGCATAAGAAATTTTAGAAAAAATAGTTTCCAACAATTGTCAGTGAGCTAATGTAAGGAGCAATCTAGGGAAGACGATTAGAAGAGTACTAGAAGTCGACACTTTAACATCTACTAATACTCAGTTAACTTCTATGACTACTATTCTACATACATTTGTGCAGGAACAAGGATCAATAAATAAAGCGCCAATACAAATAGCAGCTATGATGACCCAAATAGCAATTGAATCCTATGTATATTGTGGAGAAGAACACACTTTTGGCCACTGTCCCGACAATCTAGCCTCTATTTTTTATGTTAAAAACCAATATAATCAAAGCAACCAAAAGAATTATCCATTTTTAAATACTTACAACTTAGGGGGAGGAATCATCCAAATTTCTCAAGGAAGAACCACAATTCATACCATCAACAAATGTCACCTAAGGAAAATTACCCTATCAGTTTTGGACTACAAAATCAAATGACATATGGATCTCAACAAGCTAACGTCCAAGGGAAAAGAACTTGTCAAGCTCAACACATTTCGGGGACATCTTTTGAAAGTCTAATGAAAGAATGTACGACTAGGAACAATATTGTAATACAGGGCTAGCAAGCATCCTTGCGACATCTGGAAGTTCAAGTGGAGCTAAGAAAATAGGCCACATAGAAAGCTGCAACAGACACTAAAACCCGAGAAAAAAGAAGGAAGGAATAATGTCAAACATCATAGAGTTGAGTGGTGGGAGCATATTACTGTACCTAGAAGGTAAAAATAAGAAAGACAACAACATTCACCTTCAATAAACAACTAGTGTGTAGAAAGAGATGGAATGAGATGTTCAACAAGAAAAAAAAAAAAAACAAAAGTAGTGGAGAACCAAAAAAGTTTTCAATAAAAATACCAGCAAAAATCAAGACTTGAGTAGAACGTATATCCCATCACTTCCTTTCCCACATAGAATAAAAATAAAGGAGGAGCACCATTTTAAAATTTTTATAAATACTTTTTAAAAAAATCACATAAGCATCCCAATAATGGAAGCCTTAAAACAGATGTCTTACTATGTCAAGTTCTTGAAATATATGTTCACCAATCGATTTTTATTTTAAGAATTCAAGGTGATGGCCATAAATGAAAAATATAGTGCAATATTGAAAAATCAAGATCCCACTAAAGAAGAAAAATTATGACTCATTCATTAACAATTCTAGTATAATTCTAGTATCAATTGGAGTGAATGAGATAGACAAAGCATTATGTGACTTGGGAGCAAGCATTAATCTAATAAGCAATCCATTTACAAAAAGTTGAGCATTAGTGAAGTTAGACCTACTACATCACTCTCCACCTAGCATATCCATTTATCAGTCATCCAAAAGGCAAGATCGAAGGTATCATAATTTATGTGGACAAATTCATATTTCTGGCTAATTTTATTATTTTGGATTATGAAGTAGATAGTGATATGTCAATTATCTTGGGTAGACCATTTTTCAAAACTAGGAGAACATTGGTGGATGTTCATAAGGGAGCTAAACTTTAAGAAGGAAGGATTAACAAATAGAATTCAACCTCAATAACTAGTTGAGAGAAAAGAATGCTCAGCAATCTTTGAATTGATAGGGAATGAACAAGATACAATAGGGGTGAACAACCAAGTAGCAGACCATTTTCTAAATAGGACCAAAAGGATATACGTAGCAACTATGGAGGAATTCAAGAAGCATTTCCGGATGAACTTATATTAGTTATAGCAAAATAGGAGACCTACAATGATCCATGGCATGCATACATAGCCAACTACTTAGCATGCAATTTAATCCCAAACAGATTTGTCATATCAATAGAAAAATAAATTTATTCATGATACAAGAAAATATTTGTGGGACAAGCCTTATTTGTTTAGGCGAGGGGATATGAAATAATAGAATTATGCACCACAAACTAAATTGAGAGCTATTTTAGAGGGATATCATTCTTTCCTATGAAAGATATAAAAGTGAGGATTCTTTTGACAAACACTATTAAGATATAAAAGTGAGGATTCTTTTGACAAACACTATTCAAGAATGCTGTTGAATTTTCTAAATGTTTTCGCCAAAAGAGGGAAAATATAAGCCAAAGAAATGAAATGCCCTTGAACTACATTTCAGAAGTAGAACTATTTTATGTATGGGGCATAAACTTCAAGAAATCGTTCCCACCGCTACAGGATTGAGAATTTCAACTGGGCATAACCTTTTTGACATTAGATAAATGAAAAAAAAAAAAGAGTGGGTCACAATTTGTAAGAATAGGTCTAGCTCCAAGTAAACTAAGTTGGTGTTTATTTATCTGCATAGATAGTTAATTTCAATTTCCTTAAAAATGCTTTTATTAGAATAACACTTTCTATTTTATTGGTTAGAATATTTTCTTTATATTTTTTTTTAGTTTACCTTACCTACAATTAAAAATTATATACAAAGATTTCTTGGTTAAATATGTTATTTTCAAACTTACCTATGTTGAGATTAATTTTTTTTTCCATTTGTTATGAATTCTTCGTGACCTAATTATCATGACTGATATCACTTTACATACTTATCTGTTATAATTAAAGTCATGAGATACAAGATGGCTATGTAGACCCAATTCTATGCGTAGTGAGCGGATTTTCATAATCATGGGTCGGTAGAGTTACTGCCGAGACAATGTAACAACTTGGATAAGGAAAGTGGACAAGAGAATGACCTACTCTGATAATTAGAAATATCTCGAAAGTTTTTAAGGAGAAGAGAATTTATAACACCCGAGTCTCGACGATAAATTTAATACTTAATTTTTCTCTTTTAAAGTCGAACTTCCAAGATTTCATTGAGGATCTTAGAGACCGAATTTTGAGATAAGGTAGGAAAAAAATATTTAGAAAAATCCTAAGGATTCAAGAAAAATATAAATCGATCATTTTATCCCCATTCCTAATTAGAGGTCTGAATTAGCCCTAATTAAATGGACAATGATGAAGGAAAGGAAAGAAGGGAAGAAGAGAGAGGAAAAGAAGATGGGGTTTAGGGTTTGGAGAGTGAGAGAAAGTTGAAATCCGCTCCAAACAGCAATTTGGAGTCGAAATTTTGCCGGAGTTTTTTCACAATAAATGTTCAAGGTCATTGGGAGAACCATTCCGGACTTTTGAATCACTCAATTCCGTCAAGAATTGAGGAATAACATAAGGTATGATATTCGAGTTCTTAGTTCCTAGTTTCCTTCGAATTCGAGAGTTTTTATTGGGATTAAGTTATGAATTTTTAGTATGTTGATATTGGAGAGATCCTACACAAGTTTATGAAGGAAGTCGGAGTTGATTTGGACCAAAAAGTTGAATTTGGAATAACATCAAGAAGCTAAATTTTTTTTGTAAGTTCTATTTTTTGGCAATCTTTGGACTCGATTATTTCTTGTTGTGATTGACTAAAAATTATGAGAAAGTACCTTAATAAAGATGGGTTAAAAGTCTACAATTATCGTGAAGAAATTAAATTAATTCGAGTTGTGCAGAGAAAGTAATGAAAATTCAAAGAAAATAGAAAATAATCGAAAACTAGTTTGGAAACCTAGAATTTTTTTTACGAAGGAGTCTAATGGGCAGGTGACAACATGTGAGAGAGATTTCAGAAATTTTAAGCTTCTAACATGCATAAAAACTAGTTGGAGAAGGCATGTGTCATCCAAGTAAGTAACAACGCGTACTTTAGGCAAGTAATACTTGTAAGGATCCCTACGACATGTTAGCATGCAAGTATTCCTTACCTTAGGTGGTTAGATAATACATGTTAAGGACTTCAGAAAGGCATGGTTGGATGAGCATGTACTATATGTATGTCATGGTAAAATTACCGTTATGCCTCTCAGTTGAGATTTTCGAGAACCATGTTATTTTATGTATTAGGCAAGGCTAGAAAATATGTATGACTAGAATACGAGTTGGACAATATGGATGAGACCAATGCATGAGGTAAGAAATTACAAAAATGCTCCTATGATAAGATTTGTGATTAATAATGTTTTATATGTCTTCCGCTGTGGTATGATGGAGGAAGTGATATTCTAATATGTGTTCCGGGTGGTTGATGGATGTTATCTCCCCGTTGAGCTTGTTTGATTGTGTGTATGATTTATTCCCTATGATTTTCATGCATCAAGGGTTCACAGGAATGCCTTCTTAATAAACATCTGTGAACAGGTAGACACGATTTACGTGTTAAATATGGTTGATAGATATATTTTCATAGAGTGTCAGGGTCATGCTTGTCTAAGATGTGTTGCCCATGGCAGCATGACCGTTACATGCCAAAACTCTTGCCTTGTATCACTTTATCGCTTTCCTTTACTACTTTCATAATGTATAATTTCCTTCATATTTTTTTTTGAGTGTATGACATTTCGCCAGAATCATGTCTACACCTGGTAGACATGAAACTCCCCAGAATGTAGAAGAGGGGGATGAGATGAGTCGTCCACTCCTCCCACCTAGATTTTGTATGACCGTTCGGCGAAATCACGTCTAGGCCTGCTAGACCTGCATCGCCTCAAAATGTATTATAGGGGGATGCATCTAGTTTTCAAATTTTCCTTACCCAAAAAGTTATATACTATTTAAGTCGTTGTGTTGCCTTTTGGTTATATGCCATATAACATTGATTTCATACTCTCTCAACCTTGCATTCAAACTCTCTTTCAAAATCTCTCTGTCCCCATTTTCTAAAATTTTCTTCTCAAATCGGGGCCAGAGACTTGAGCATACGTTACTAGACCGCAGGCGACACGATCCTAAGTTGACTTGACTCACTCAGTGCTGAGAGTGAGTGCTGCACAATCGCCAAATTCGCTGCCAAGAAAAGGACAATTGTGACATTTGATATGAGAGCCTAGTTGGCTCCAAAAGTGAATCAATAGACATGACAACGACCAAACAATTGAATAAGTCCCACGTCGACTGACTAGTTGACATAGAAGATCATATGCAATACTTGCAGGAGGTCCCCGACAGTATTCGGTATCTAGATGAACGGGTGGAGGAACTCGCCAACAAGATCCTTGTCGTTGATACAGTAGCGGGTTGGTTAGATGGGTTGCCCATTCAGGAACTAATGTATTGAATGGACAACCTAGAAGCAAAAATCACAAAGACTGGTGGTTTCGAGTGGGGAGACAGCTTGACAGGCTCTGTTGGCGAGTCGATGGCTTAGACAGCTCCCAAAAGAGCAATGTTTCATATGGTTACTGAGCTATTTGAAGATGTGAAGGCAGCCCTCAACGTGGTCAGGACAGAAATGGCGGCTATAAGCACTAGAGTGAACATTGTAGTAAGGGCGGTGGGAAATCAAACCCCTATAGGGAGAACAACTCGACCCAACAAGGTCAAGGTTATGGAGTCCAAGCCCTTCTCTGGGGCTCGAGACGCCAAGGCTCTAGAGAATTTCATCTTCGACCTTGAGAAGTACTTTAAAGCAACAAACACTAAGACAAAAGAAGATAGGATCACCTTGACTACCATGCATCTAGCTGAAGATGCGAAGTTGTGGTGGCGGTCGAAGTACATAGATATCCAAGAGGGCCGATGCACAATAGACACTTGAAAAAGACTAAAATAGAAACTTCGATCCCAATTTTTTTTTCATAGAATGTCGAGATCTTGGCCAGAAGGAAGTTGTGGGATCTTAAACACACAGGGAGCATATGAGAGTATGTCAAACAGTTCTCGCTACTCATGTTAAGCATCCAACATATGTCCAAGATAGACAAGATCTTTCAGTTCACAGAAGAATGGAAGCCATGGGCGAAGTCCAAACTATATGAACAAAACATAGAAGACCTCTCTACGACCTATGCTACGGCTAAACAACTGTTTGATCTGAGCAATGAACAGTCTCAGGATGCAAGGCGAAGCCAAACCTCCTCAAGCGGCGGCAATCACAATCATGTATCCAATACACACAAAATGGGAGAAGGGGATAAGTCGAGAGCTGGAGGGGGAGAACAAAGACAACCCCAACAAGGGACTGGAGTCTTAGGTAGGGGGCCCACAATTAGAACCACTTCAATCGCCCACCTCCCTTCTATTTTCTACGTCGAGGGAACCACAGAGTATATGAGTGTCCAAAGAGGGCGTCACTACAAGCGTTTCAAGCAGCTTTGGACGCAGACTCAAAGGCAAAGTTAGAGGGTGAAGAAGCCAAAAAATCGCTGAAACCTCTACCAGTCACCTCTTGAGCGCGGGAAAGTGTATCTCAAGATTTTATCACGCACCTTCCCAAGCTAGGAGAAATTGAGTCCATAGATAGGTTCTCCACATATGTCATATTTGTCCCAACTCCCAAATTATGTTATGGCGAAGCAACTACCAAACTATTCTTTTGACATGTTGTCAAACTGTGGGACATTCTCACGAGCATTATCAATGATCGGGATGCTAGATTCACAGGGACCTTTTGGACCATTTTATTTAGGTTATTGGGGTCGAACTTAAACATCACTTCGAGCTACCATCCCTAGACAGATGGACAAACTTAAAGGTTTAATAGCATGCTCGAAGAGTTCTTACATCACTTCATCGATGTGCGACAGAAGAACTAGGTACAAATGCTCTACATTGCTCAGTTTAGTTTCAATTGCCAGCAAAGCTTGTCAATAGGGAAAACCCCCCTTCGAGATAGTATGTGGCAAACAGCCGCTCATGCCCCATGTCGTTAACCACCCCTATATCGGGAGAAGCCCTCAAGCGTATAACGGAAGGGAATGAACTCTTCATCCATATAGCAGAAGCATTGAGAACCATTTTAATTTTTATTAAGAATTAAAACAAAGTAATAAATAGGAGAACAAGAACTCTATCTTGGTAGAAACCTTTGCTTGCAAGACTCCTTGAAGTATGCAGAAATTATTCGCATTCCATAAGTTCTTCTTTGCTATGACTCGAATACAAGGTCAAGGCTTGTGGGAGTCTCTCGAAAGAAAATCGCAAAGGGATTGGAGAAGGAGAGTTTAAGAGAATTCTCTAAAAATGTAGTTTCATTCTAGAGGTGGGAGAGATTTGTGTCTCCCGAGCTCAACACTAGGGTCCTATTTATAAGGACTCTTGTAGAATATTTGCCAAATAATATATTTGAATATCTAATATATTAGGATATAATATCTTATACAAATCATATTTAAATATCATAAGATAACTAATTTGAATTTTATTCAAATTTCAAATATATTTTTATTTAAGCAAATCATATTTAAATATCATAAGATAACTAATTTGAATTTTATTCAAATTTCAAATATATTTTTATTTAAGGTATCATATACATTAATTGATTTAATATTAGTTGTGTCAAATACCATAAATATATTTGTCATTTTAATATATCTAATATATTAAATATTAATTTGAACCCTTGAAATTAATATATATATTTTCTCTATTTATATTTAACATATCTAATATATTAAATATTAATTTGGACCCTTCAAATTAAATATATATTTTTCTATTTATTTAATATATTTAATATATTAAATATTAATTTGAATACTTTAAATTTCTCTTTCATTAAACTGAACCTTTTAGTTACTATGAGCTAGCACCAGGACCTTATAGACCTACAGATTATAAGCTCAAATGATAGAAAATTAATTAATTAAACTCTTTAATTAATCAATTTTCATTCATTAACTATAGGTCACTCCACTGTAGACCTAGAATCTCACTCTTATGCACGGTAGAACAAGTTATGTCCATCGATATAATCATTACAAGCAAGTCGATCATTCACGAGTTGTTCATAATTACAGCTAGGTCACAAGTTCATTGTACCCCTGTAATTACATATTTCACCTTAAGTACCACTGATTCTCTAATAAACCATTTGTTTATGATCCAATCATAAACCAAGTCTCTCTCAGGTCAATGAGAGGGTGAGGCCCCATTGTTCAAGTCTCGAAATCAATACTTAAGACAAGAACTCATCTACTTTCCTTATATGGAAAAGAGCAAATTCCATCTCATGATATTATGTTCCCAACTCCCTATTTGGTCAAGTCATAGGCATATTGAATCACCTAAAATAACCATTCTCACCCATGCAAATTAAAGGACAAACCCTCACCGGCAGGAGTTCATAACTCACTCAAGATTAAGATCGAAATGCATATGATCATCATGTGAAATATTAATCTTCAAAATTAATCAGATTTATAAAGAGAGATTAAATATTTCTTGGTCCAAAAATTTCTTGGTCTAATCTTAAACAAACTCATTGTATAGGATACCCCCACTTACATGTCTCCACACTAATGATTTGGATCCAATCATTTGTAAGGATTACAAAGTGGGTCGTATCAATAGTGTTAACATGATAAGGCCCCCAAACTTATCCATATACTATAAACCATTTAGGTTATTACTCGAACACGATTCTCTTATATGTCAACCACATACTGTACAAGATTACATTAATAACCTTGGATTTTCATACAATGTTTAACAACTAAATTACAAAAAAAAAAAAAAATAGTAAAAATGATCGTTAAAAACTAAATAATTAATTACGAGCCTTTAGGGCATAAATCCCAACAATAACTTCACCAAGGAACGAAAGTAAACATCTAAAGTGGCACGAATGTACTTAGAGAAAGCTTCACGACGAATGAAGAAGTGGGCAGACAAAAAAGGAAACCATTATAATTTCAGGCCGGTAACCAAGTTTTGGTTGAGCTGAGGTTAGAATAGTTTAGATTTCGTGGGAATAGGGAGGGACCAAAGACTAGTGCAAAAATATGAAGGACCAGCCGAAGTCATCAAGAAAGTCGGGAGGACTTCTTATCGTCTTCAACTACCTACATGGATGAAGATTCATCCTTTCATGCATGTAAGTAACTTGAAACCATAACACCAAGACGATGATGATCATCATCGCAACCAAGTGACATGACTCCTAGTTACGATGAAGGACTTGAGTAAAAAGTTAGTAGAAGAGATTTTGGCCAAACAAACACGTCGCATCGGCAAACCAAGGCAAAACATACAAGAATTCTTAGTTAAATGAAAATGACTTCCAGAAGCAGAAATAAATTGGGAATGTGCCAAAGACTTGAAGTCGGCCGCACCTCAAATTGTGGAGTTTGAAGAAATGAGATGGTTTATAGGGATGTCAATCAATTAAGTGAAGGAGGATGTCACAGTCACACTTATCCAAGGCGTGTTTCCCATGGCTGCATGCCCGTTACATGTCGAAACCCTTGCCTTGTATCACTTTATCAATTTTCTTTACTGCTTTCATGATGTTTAATTTACTTCTTGCTTTTCTAAGTGTATGACATTTCGACGGAATCTTGTTTATGCCTAGTAGACATGAAATGCCCCAAAATGTACTATAAGGGGGATGCGGCCAGTCGTCAACTCCTCCCACCTAGATTTTTTATGATTATTCGGTGAAATCACGTCTAAGTCTGCCAGACCTGAATCGCCTCAAAGTGTAATATAGGAGATGCGACTAGTTGTCAAATTCTCCCTACCGAAAAGTTATATGTTATTTAAGTCGTTGTATTGTCTTTTGCTTGTATGCCATATAACATTGTCTTGAATCTCTCTTAACCCTTCTTTCAAACTCTCTTTAAAAATCTCACTATCTCCGTTTTCTAAAACACTCTTCTCAAATCGAGGTCCGAGGCTTGAACATATGTTGCCTGGCCGTAGGCGACGTGATTCTAAGTTGGCTTGACTCACTTAATGTTGAGAGTGACTATTGCACAATCATTAAATCCTCTGTCTAGAAAAGAGCGATTGTGTAACGACCCAGATCCACCGCTAGCAGATATTGTCCTCTTTGGGCTTTCCCTTTCGGGCTTCCCCTCAAGGCTTTAAAACGCGTCTGCTAGGGGAAGGTTTCCACACCCTTATAAAGGGTGATTTGTTCTCCTCCCCAACCAATGTGGGACATCACAATCCACCCCCCTTCGGGATCCAGCGTCCTCGCTGGCACTCGTTCCTTTATCCAATCGATGTGGGACCGACCCCAAATCCACCCCCCTTTGGGGCCCAGCGTCCTTACTGGCACACCGCCTCGTGTCTACCCCCCTTCGAGGAACAGCGAGAAGGCTGGCACATCGTCCGGTGACTGGCTCTGATACCATTTGTAATGTAACAGATCAAAAAAAAAGAAAAAAAAAGGGGGCGAGTCTTCGGCAGGACCGAAAACTCCAGCGAACGCCGAAGTTTTCGTTCGCACATGACCCACAAAGGGTGGGCGAAGTCGGGATCGCCGAGGAAACACGAACCCGACCTTCAGCCACCCCGAGAGCACCTGCAAGGAAGGAAAAAGAAAAGGAAAAAGAAAAGGAAAAAGGGAAAAATGAAGAAAGAGAAAAAAGCCGACGAAACTCCGGCGAGGCCCAAACCTTACGAAATCGACGTCAAACTTCAATCTCACGTAACGAAAGTAATCCCAGAGACTTTTACATACACCGGGGTTAGATTTAGGCGAGTCCTACACGTTGTACACCACCGGCAAGGAAGATAGAGCGTCGGGTCCCTAAACCCTCTCAGATCCGGGAGTGTTAGGCCGTTACGTTCCAAACCAATCCCAAAAACGAGATTAGGGGAAGAAGGAGACTCGAAAACGGAGAAAAGGGAGGGAAAAAGGACGGCGAAGCGACGTCACGGAGGGAGAGAGCGGTCGCCGGAAATCGGCGAGGAAACCGGGCGAAGAAGACGAAGTCCGACCCGAACGTCAGACCCCGCAACTCGAACCGAACCCAACCCACACTGACCCAATTCGGTCGACGAAACCTCCCGTAGCCCAAAACGCTTCGGCCCAGCCCAGAAAACCAGTTAAGGCCCAGCCCACCTACACAGCCTCCAGCTTGGGCCGACCCATCGCTCGCGGCCAACCCAGACCTGCGCGCTCGACCCGAAAACCCGTGCCTCGACCCGGACTGTTGTACGTGTCGCTCTCTGGTTGTGCCACGTGTCACCTCGACAGTGGGACACCCCTCGGCTCGACGGCGGCTGCTCGGCTCCGGCGACTTATCCGGCTCGGGAAACCTATTTTCGACTCGTTTGTCACCGTTCTGACCCTCCCGGACCTGGTTTTGGCCCCGTTTAAGGTAAATTAGACCATTTTAAGGACGTATGTCACAATTTCAAGTTGGATATTAATGATAATTGTGAAATACTAACGAAGGTGTCGAATGATCCAATAGGAACCAACCACCCACGGAAGCGTAGGACGTTTTACGAGGAGCTAGGAGCTTACGTTATATTTTAGGGAGTACTTCGGCTAAGGCCTACCAAGTAAGTGGCTCACCCCGTCGTAGGATTACGCGTTGTTGTTGTGTGATGACACGTGCCCGTTGTTTCGCACGTGTCATTAAATAGTGCATTGAATTGTGTGTTTAAATACGTACCTATGTGAACGTAATTGTATGCTATGTATGCTTTGTAATCTGATATGATATGTAATGCATGTGACGTTAAGTTGTTCTTGAATGGTTGTGACATGATTGTGTGGAATGTTGAATATTAACTGCATGAATTGTATGACATGAAATAAGGTAGATTCATGAGAACATAACCCCAATAGAGTTATGTATGGTACGTAAATAGGGAACGAGGTTGACATGTTTGCATGGAACGTAACTGAGGGGTTATGTTCACTAATGATAATATAGTATTAATGGGGACCTCATGCATTGTGTGTGTTCATGCATCTGGGGGGATACCCCCATTCCATCACGAGGGTACGGACTCGTACACCCAATGGCAGGGCAACGATCGTTATGCCTCGCATAATGCTGCCGTGACGGTTACTAGTTCTAACGGGTCCCTGCATAAGGGGCTCCCAGAGTATGCCCACCGGGTAATGAAAGTGGCCCAGCGGTGTGCAAACTAGCTGGTGAGCCCATACTCGCACGTATGGGCTGTGTGTAGAGTATATGGTACACGTCCAGAGTTACCAGTTAGGACAGTACCGTAGGAAAAAAACAAAACGAAACGAAGGATAGGTCCCATCATTGCATTGCTTGTGAATGTTGCATAACCCCGATAGGGGGGTCACTTACTGAGTATTCTAGAAATACTCAAGCCTCGTGCTATATTTTTTTTCCAGATAAGGGTAAAGCACCCATGTGAGATCGTCGGCGGCATCGTACACCCCGGGACCGTGGCACATGCATAGGGCAGTCGTCTTTCTTTTTGTCCCATCATAGTATAGGTTAGTATAAGTTGAATTCGGTTTGGGTGATTAGTTTAGGCTAGTATAGGATGAATTGTATTTGCATAATAAACCTTAGGGTAGGATAAGAGATTTATTTCAGTTTTGTTCTTTTTCCTTTCTTTCCATTGTATTTTTTTTCTCCCACGAGGTAATAAAAGGCGAGTGTAAGTCGCATTAATGATATAGGGCCCACTTAATGTTTATTCCTCATTTCAAAGTGTAATAATGACCTTAGACAAAATAGGTAAAATTTTAGGGTCGTTACAGATTGTGACATAGAGCATACATCAAGAATTTAGTTAAGATTAAGACTTTATAAATAGTGTGGTTTACATATAGAACTAGGGGTTAGACCTATGTGCACCTTGGAATTGGTTAAGACGAGGGGCTAACCCCGAACGTCCTAGAACTGAGAGAAATGGAGTTTAATCCGCATAAACTCTCCTAAGAACCTAGTAGGCTTCCACAGTGTCTTAACATGATTTAAGTAGCTTGTAGAATCACGAAACTAGTTGAGTTACTATTGAGTGTAAGAGTCGGATCAGGGCTGATGCTATGATCCCGTTAAACCTATTCTTGAGAAGAACCAGGGACTACACAAGTCGTTAGCTCAAGACATCGACCCCTATTGAGTGTACAAAAAGGCAAACTTGTAAACCAACTCTGGTTGGACTAGGGATGTCACGACCCGATTTTCGAGGCTTCGAAAAAACCGAATCAAGACTAAAAAGACGAAAACACAAAAAAAATCAAAAGAAAATAAAATAGAAGATAAAAATCCGATAAAATTTAAAACAAGATAAGGAGTCAACCACACCAAAATTAAATACAAAATTAGATCCAAATATTTCAAATGGAAAATATAAATATAAAAGAAAGTACAAAAGACTCCAATGTGAAAACGGACTGACGCTCCGGAACGACACCACTCCGTGACAATGTAGCTCTTGAACACCTCCCCACCCCAACTGGTACCTGAAAAAAAAGAGTAGAAAAGAATGAGTATAAACTCCGATTTTGGTACCCAATTGGGCCGGTCCGACCCAGTTCGGTGCAATTGGACCGATTTTGTCCCTTTTTGGGTAATTTACTCGTTCTAACTCCGATTTTTGTACCGTTTTCACCGGTTTTCATCATTTTTATTATATAGGAACTATTTGAGGAGTTTGATAATTTTTGAAATCTCCTAAGGATGCAAACCTGATAACTCTCCAAAACTTTTTGTAGTTAATGTTGCACTCTTATTCACCATTTTCTCATTTATTACTCCATTTATTCTAATTAGTGAACATCAAATCGTTTATTGCGGTCCAACATGAAAAGAATATGATTTGGCATAAATCGATCTTAATTGTACATTTAATTGAGTTATGTGGTAAAATTTCAGACATTTATGCTGAACCATGATGGAGTAGCAAATCTTGAAACAAATGGGAGATGTTATGGAAATTTTAAATCCACATCAGTAGTCCAAGTGGGTCATTGACTACCCAATGAGGAACATCTTATGTGGACAACTTATTCCTTTTCAGCCCTAAAGGGGAACTCATGGTCAATATAAAAGGAAAAAGAAGACCTAGAAGGGAGCCACACTTTGGGAGAAAAATCGACTTACACAGCAGCAGCCTTTGCTGCAGTGAACTGCTGTGAAATCAGAGAAGAAGAAGAGAACCCTAATCCAGCAACTGTTGCAGTGAACTGCTGTGAAATCAGAGAAGAAGAAGATAACCCTAATCCAGCAACTGTTGACAGTAGAAGGAAAAGAAGACCAACAAGGATTGATTAGGGCAAAGAGGTGGACGTGAGAGCTCAAGGGAAGGGAACTTCCATTGACGAACGACAACAAACTGGGATAACTTTCTATTTCCTTATTCTCTTTTCTTATTCCATCAATTTTACATGATTGAGATGCGAATTTCTCTATTTAATCCAGTTTGTATGGAGAGCTAAACTGTATTGGGGAGGCGAGAGAGTTTTATATAGTTTAAGTGTAACGACCCGGGAAAAAGAAAAAGAAAAAAAAAACTCAGTCGCCAGAAAACTCGCGAGTTTTCCGGCGACCGTCGAGTTTCGCAGATCCCACGCGAAACAGTAGCCACACCTCACTCAGCCTTCAACCCACGACTCCCAGAACCCATCAGAGTACCTGCAAACAGAGAAAGAGAAAGAAAATACGAAAGAGAGATTTCGGATTAACGTCGGTGAGTTTCCAATTTCTCCGACGAGTCCCAAACCACCCGAAAACCAACACTAAACGATCAGTTACCACCACGAGAAGGATCCTTAACGAAAGCACAATAACTCAAGGTACGTTTTGTGCCTTTCTGTAAGCGTCGTCGTTGGTAACCGAGGTTGAAAAATTTAGGTTTTCCTAAACGTTCATAGATCCATAGTTTTAGGAACTTTTAAGCTGCAAAACTTTGAGGAAGGAAAGAAGGACGGCAAACAAAGAGAAAAAGGAAGAAAGAGGACCGAAATCAACAACGGAAATGCCACGGAAAGGAGAGAGAAAATGCGCCAGAAAATTGGCCGAAGTCGGGTAAGGAAGACGAGATCCACGGATTCGGGTCAACCCGAACCCAAGACCCGAGTTTGCCAGCCCGATCCTTTCCCTCGGCCTCTGCCTTCGGCCCAGCCCAACTACAGCGGCCCAAAACTCAAACCAGCCCAGAAGCTACGGTTCAGTTGAACCAAGCCGAGACTAGACCCACGGTCCAATCAAATCGGCCTGCAACCTAAACACTTTCAGCCTAGCCCAGTAAGCCGAGGTCCAACGATTAGTCTTGGCCCAGTAGCCTTCTGCAGCCCGCGACCCGAACCGAACTGCAACCCACGCTTCGACCTGATGCTACCGCACGACGTGGCTCACTCTGCTGCTGCCACGTGTCACACAGTGGTGCAGGTGGTCCCTCGGCTCGACTCGGTGCAAATGGCTCGGGCTCCCTCTAGTGACGCTCCGACGGCTCCCAGCGGCTGTCTGGATCGGCTCACCTATTTTTAGCCCGATTTCTACTGTTTTGACCCTCCCAGACCTATTTTCGGCCCCGATTAAGGTATCCGAGGCCGTTTTAGAGCCGTATTTCACATTTATTAAATTATTGGTAAATTAATTGTGAAATACTAACGGAAGATGGCAAACGGTGTGATAGGAAACAAACCCCGGCAACGTAGGAAGCAGCTCTCACGGAACGGGAGCTTACGTTTAGCTATTTAGGGAGTACTTCGGCCAAGGCCAACCAAGTAAGTGGCCTTACTATAGGATAGGCTAAAGATTTTTTGATTTATGATGATGTATGAGTATGACGTTGTGTTGTGACGTATGTTAAATGTACGTTATTTATGTTTTGATGCATGACATACATGTTATATTTGATGCACTTAATGGCTTCTATGATGAGTATGATATATGCATGACGATGTTATTAACATGATGATATTTTCCATGTTGAACATGCCTTATGATGTTGTTTGCCATATTGCATCATGTCGTTAGATCGACATAGGACACAACCCTAAGAGTATGAAAATGATATTAATATTAAAATCCTTGAGCACGTGTTACATAGTGTAACCAAGAGACGAGACTAGAGGATTGTGTCAGAAGAGACGTATAATTGGACTTAGAGGGACCTCATGTATATTGTATGTTCATAAGCATAGGGCTAATTCCCCTAGAGATGATGAGTGCGGACGTGCACCGTATGATGAGCGCGAAAGCGCACAGGTGCGAATGCACACAGATGAGGGTGTTCATGAGGTGCATGACACTATGGGGTTCCGCTGACCTCCGGACGTCGCTACAGATTAGCTTGACTAGAGGGTCCAGGGGGTGTGCGAGCGCCCTGGGGATTCACACTCGCACGTGTGAGTCGTGTGTAGGGAAGTACTACACATCCAATTTGTCCAAGACTGGAGGCCACCCTTATGATGATTAGAGATAGGTCCCTAATTCATGATTCCATGTGTTTGCATTAACATGGCCCCTATAGTGGGGTCACTTACTGAGTATTTCTTCGAAATACTCAGGCCGTGTGCCATATTGTTTTCAAGTAAAGGCAAGGCGCCCATGTACGGTTGACGACGGCTTCGTGATCAGAGACTGTGGCGTGTGCATAGGATAGTTGCATATTTAAAATTCCTAGTCTTGGTTAGGATAGGGTGTTTGCATTTCATTTATTTAAATTATTTAATTTATTGTTTTATCTTATTTTGAACTCTAGCATGGTGTTTGAAACACATAAGTCCGGTAGTATTTTTTAGTGTTTTAACGTATTCTGAAGTTTTAAATTTTTCCGCTAATAAAGATGAGTATTTTTAGAGTTATATTTTGCATTAGAGATGAGCATGAGACGTTAGTGGTGACTCTAGATATGTGGAAATTTAGGGTCGTTACAATTGGTATCAGAGCTCTAGGTTTTAGATTCTGTAGACTAGCCTACGATGTAGGCTTGACATGCTCCATGGTCCCAACATCGATGCCCCGTCACCGTCAGGTACGCCTTGCATAAGATAAGAAAAGAGAAACATTTTAAAACTCGCATGCATTTTTATGTTAACTTCTGTGGCGTTACAATGTATTGTATAGTGTGTATATTGTTATTTATATATGCATAGTATTAAGGCCTTAGACTTAAGCAACCTTATATTGGTTTATAGAACCATGCCTAGAGGACGAAGAAGAGGAAGGGGAAGAGGAAGACGAGGATGGGGGCGACCCCGTCGTAGAGAAATAGGACGAGGTGTGGTAGTAGAGGGCCCACCTCAAGAAAGATCAGAGACTGGGTCGGTAATAGTTACACCGCCCCCAGTCTTACCACCAGTTGAGCTACCTCCTCTAGCTCCACTACAAGCTGAGCCTCCACCACAAGCAGAGCCTCCACCACAAGCAGAGCCTCCACCCCAGCCTGCCCTACCACTCCAAGCCACACCTGAAGCTGCACCCCAGCGGCCAGGGTAGATGCTAATACTAAGTTAATGTGTGACTCCATCCAAGCCCTAATTCAAACCTTGGTAACCATTCAAGAAGCCAACCTACAACAGGCCTAGGAACAGGCCCAAGCACAAGCCCAAGCACAGGCACAGGCACATGCCAATGCTCAGGCCAACGCCCTAGTAAAACCTCCACAACCTGTTAGATGTTCAAACTGGATAAGAGATTTCAAGAGATATGACCCTCGACCATTCACTGGTTCCTTAGTAGACCCCATAGAAGCCCAAATGTGTATTGCAGCGGTAGAAACCATCTTTGAGACTATGAAGTGTCCAGAGAACCAAAAGGTCGCCTGTGCAACATTCGTCCTACAAAAGGACGCAAAGATATGGTGGAGAGAGAACAAAACCCTTCTTAACCCAGAAGGGGGACCTATGAACTGGGAACGGTTTAAGGAGGCCTTCCTTAAAGAATATTATCCTAAGTCAGAGCGACTTAAAAGACAGCAGCAGTTCGCCCACTTGGAACAGGGCAAACTCACAGTGGAGAAGTACAACCGAGAGTTTAAGAGACTCAAGAGATTTGCGCTGTCCATGGTGGACACTGAGGAAAAGATGACAGAGAAGTTTGTATTGGGTCTGGAACCAAGAATCCCCCGCATGCTGGAGGCGTTCAACCCAAAGACCTATGAGGAAGCCTTGAGAACTGCCAAGGCTTTAGAGAAATCAAAGGATGATAAACGACGTGAGGAGCCAGTAGTAATTGGGCTGAAGTGTCCACATGAATCACGAGGCTCTGACCGTCCGCCACCAGCACGTAGGCACCGTTTCAATAACAGACCCGCTCCTAGATTGAATGAACGACACCCTCCTCGACATACCGACAGGAACATCAGGAACCAAGATGGGGCCAGAGGGAGGAGAGAGGAAGGGTGCACTATCTGTGGAAGACTACACGGGGGGAGGTGCATGGCTGGCAGCCGAGCGTGTTACAGATGTGGTCAAGAGGGGCACATTGCCGTGAACTGTATGGCCGGAAACGCTGAAGCACAAGCAAACCCGCCCAGAGTAGTAGAGCAAATGGAACAACCAGCACCACCGCGAGCTCAAGCTAGGGCCTATGCGTCAACGAGCAAGGACACTGGGAGGTTAGACGCCGTGGTGACAGGTACACTATCCATTTTAGGTCATTTTGCTTTTACCTTATTTGATTCTAGTTCCACGCATTCCTTTATTTCTATGCCTTTTGTTGTACAAGCAGGGTTCAAATTAGAACCCTTATTGCATGAAATGTCTGTAAGCACCCCTGCGGGGGTAGACTTAGTATCTAGGGATAGAGTAAAGGATGACCAAGTAATCATAGGGAACCAAACTTTGAGCGTTGACCTGATGGTAGTAAACATGACAGATTTCGACGTCATACTAGGCATGGATTGGCTAGCCGAAAACCGAGCTAGTATAGACTGTCGTAAAAAGGAAGTAAAATTTTCACCACTAACAGGACCTACCTTTAAATTTAAAGGCACAAGTACCGGGGTTACCCCCAAGGTAGTCTCAATGATGAAAGCAAAGAGGTTAGTCCAACAAGGCGGATGGGCTATCTTAGCATGTGCCGTAGACGTAAGAGGAAAGGAAAAGACCCTAGAAAACGTGCCAATAGCAAACGAGTTTTCGGATGTATTTTCGGACGACTTACCTGGAATACCTCCTTCCCGAGCGGTCGACTTCGTCATCAAACTCGAGCTGGGAACTAGGCCTATTTCTAAAGCACCCTATCGCATGGCGCCAGCAGAGTTGAAGGAACTCAAGGCGCAATTGCAAGACTTACTAGATAAAAGATTCATTCGACCTAGTGTGTCCCCCTGGGGTGCGCCAGTGTTGTTTGTTAAGAAGAAAGATGGATCGATGTGTCTATGCATCGATTAGAGAGAGCTAAATAAGAGAACCATAAAGAACAAATATCCTTTGCCTAGAATAGAAGACTTGTTTGATCAACTTAAAGAGGCAACTGTATTCTCCAAGATAGACCTTCGGTCCGGTTACCACCAAATTAGGATCAATGAAAAAGACGTACCAAAAACAGCGTTTAGGACAATGTATGGTCACTACGAGTTCGTAGTGATGTCATTTGGCCTCACCAATGCCCCAGCTGTGTTTATGGAGTTAATGAACCGGGTATTCAAGGAATGTCTAGACATGTTCGTGATCGTGTTCATTGACGACATCTTAATATATTCAAAAACTGGCCTAGAACACGAGGAACACCTCCGAAAAGTCCTAACCACCCTAAGAGAACACAAGTTATACGCCAAGTTCTCCAAATGTGAATTTTGGTTACGACAAGTCGCTTTCCTAGGACACATGGTGTCAAAGGACGAAATATCTGTAGATCCCACTAAGGTCGAAGCGGTCACAAAGTGGGAGCGCCCAACTACGGTAACAGACGTAAGGAGTTTCCTAGGATTGGCAGGATACTATCGAAGGTTCGTGCAGGACTTCGCTAGAATAGCCTCGCCTTTAACAAAGTTAACAAAAAAAGGGGTACCATTTAGATGGAATGATGTTTGTGAGGCAAGCTTCCAGAACCTAAACGAGAGGTTGGTAACCGCCCCGGTACTCACAGTACCCGAGAGCTTAGAAGGGTATGTGATTTATAGTGATGCCTCTATGAAAGGACTGAGATGTGTATTAATGCAACATGGCAAGGTTGTTGCATACGCGTCTCGTCAACTTAAGGAATACGAAAAGAACTACCCTACCCACGACCTAGAGTTGGCCGCGGTAGTGTTCGCGCTGAAAATCTGGCGACATTACCTGTATGGAGAGAAAACTCAAATTTTTACCAACCACAAAAGTTTAAAATACTTCTTCACCCAGAAAGAACTAAACATGAGGCAGAGAAGGTGGTTAGAGTTAGTGAAGGATTATGATGTAGATATTTAGTACCACCCTGGAAAAGCAAACGTGGTCGCGGATGCTTTGAGCAGAAAGACAGTCCACTCGTTGGCCCTCATTACGAGGGAAGTAAGGGTATAAAGAGAATTCGAACGAGCCAACTAGCTATAGCGACCGAGGGAGTCATAGCACAGCTAGCCCAACTCACAGTACAACCTACGCTTAGGCAGAGAATTATTACCTCCCAACGAGAGGATCCTAACCTACAGAAAGTCCTAGTACAGCTAGACGAAAGTCCAGTAGATGGATTCTCGAGGTCCTCAGATGAAGGACTATTGTGTCAGGGATGCCTATGTGTTCCGGCAATAGAGGATCTAAGGGAAGAGATACTAACGGAAGCCCACAACTCGCCATTTGCCATTCATCCAAGAGGTACTAAGATGTACCAAGATTTAAAACAACACTTTTGGTGGAAGAGCATGAAGAAGGATGTGGCCGAGTTTGTGAGCAAGTGCTTAGTTTGTCAACAAGTGAAAGCTCCTAGACAAACGACGGCGGGGTTGTTGCAGCCCCTAAGCATACCAGAGTGGAAATGGGAAAACATAGCGATGGACTTCATAGTAGGATTACCCAAAACGCCCAAAGGCTATACAGTGATCTGGGTAGTTGTCGATAGGTTGACCAAGTCGGCATACTTCCTACCTGGAAAAGCTACATATACAGTTGACAATTGGGCACAACTGTATGTGAAAGAAATAGTAAGTCTACATGGAGTCCCAATGTCTATAGTGTCAGATCGGGATCCACGCTTTACGTCAGCATTTTGGCGGGAACTTCAAAAAGCACTGGGTACCCGCCTCGACTTTAGTACCGCCTTTCACCCCCAAACAGATGGAAAAATGGAGCATTTAAACCAAATTCTAGAGAACATGTTACGCGCTTGCATACTAGATTTTAAGGAAAGTTGGGATTCCAAACTCCACCTGATGGAATTCTCGTATACTAACAGCTTCCAAGCAACTATTGGAATGGCACCATTTGAGGCCCTGTACGGGCAACGGTGTAGGTCCCCACTATGTTGGGACGAAGTGGGAGAGAGAGTTAGTAGGACCCGAGCTGGTTCGACTCACCAATAAGGCTGTCTAGAAAATTCAAGCGAGGATGCGTACCGCTCAAAGTAGATAGAAAAGCTACGCCGATGTAAGGCATAAAAGCCTGGAGTTTGAGATAGGGGACCAAGTATTCCTCAAGGTGGCGCCTATGAAAGGTGTCTTGAGATTCGGACGTAAGGGCAAGTTAAGTCCTAAATTCATTGGACCATTCGAGATCCTAGAGCGCGTTGGTCCAATAGCGTATAAGTTAGCCCTACCTCCAGCCCTCTCAGGAGTACATGATGTATTTCACGTGTCGATGCTGAGGAAACACATTACGGACCCTATCCATGTAATAAACTACAAACCACTCCAACTCAATGAAGATTTGAGCTACGAGGAAAAACTAGTCAAAATTTTAGCAGGAGCATTGCGTTCGTTAAGGTATTGTGGTGGAATCACCACAGCGAGGAAGCCACGTGGGAGTGTGAGAACAAAATGAGAGAAAAATACCCCGAGTTAGTACAAGAGTTTGAGACTTTTGAGGACGAAAGTTCTTCTTAGGGGTAGATAATGTAACGACCCGGGAAACAGAAAAAGAAAAAGAAAAAAAAACTCAGTCGTTGGAAAACTCGCGAGTTTTCCGGCGACCGCCGAGTTTCGTGGATCCCACACGAAACGGCAGCCACACCTCGCTCAGCCTTCAGCCCATGACTCCCAAAACCCATCAGAGTACCTGCAAACAGAGAAAGAGAAAGAAAATATGAGAGAGAGAGATTTCGGATTAACGTTGGCAAGTTTGCAATTTCTCCGACGAGTCCCAAACCACCCAAAAACAAACACCAAATGATCAGTTACCACCACGAGAAGGATCCCTAACGAAAGTACAATAACTCAAGGTATGTTTTGTGCCTTTTCGTAAGCGTCGTCGTTGGTAACCGAGGTTGAAAATTTTGGATTTTCCTAAACGTTCGTAGATTTGTGGTTTTAGGAACTTTTAAGCTGCAAACCTTCGAGGAAGGAAAGAAGGATGGCAAACAAAGAGGAAAAGGAAGAAAGAAGACCGAAATAGGCAACGGAAACGCCGCGGGAAGGAGAGAGAAAACGCGCCAGAAAATCGACCGAAGTTGGGTAAGGAAGACGAGATCCACAGATTCAGGTCAACTCGAACCCAAGACTCGAGTTTGCCAGTCCAATCCTTTCCCTCGACCTCTGCCTTCGGCCCAGCCCAACTACAGCGGCCCAAAACTCAAACCAGCCAAGAAGCTACGGTTCAGTTGAACCAACCCGAGACCAGACCCACGGTCCAATCGAATCGGCCTACAACCTAAACACTTTCGGCCCAGCCTAGTAAGCCAAGACCCAACAATTAGTCTTGGCCCAGTAGCCTTTTGTAGCCCGCGACCCGTGCTTCGACCCGATGCTATCGCATGATGTGGCTCACTCTAATGCTGCCACGTGTCAAACAGCGGCACAGGCGGTCCCTCGGCTCGGCTCGGTGCATACGGCTCGGGCTCCCTCCTGTGACGCTCCAGCGGCTGTTCGACTCGGCTCACCTGTTTTCAACCCAATTTCCGCTGTTTCGACCCTCCCAAACCTATTTTCGGCCCCGATTAAGGTATCCGAGGCCGTTTTAGAGTCGTATTTCACATTTATTGAATTATTGGTAAATTAATTGTTAAATAATAATGGAAGATGGCGAACGGTGTGATATGAAATAAACTCCGACAACGTAGGAAGCAGCTCTCATGGAACGAGAGCTTACGTTTAGCTATTTAGGGAGTACTTCGGCCAAGGCCAACCAAGTAAGTTGCCTTACTATAGGATAGGCTAAAGATTGTTTGATTTATGATGATGTATGAGTATGACGTTGTGTTGTGACGTATGTTATGTACATTATTTATGTTTTGATGCATGACGTACATGTTATATTTGATGCACTTAATGGCTTCTATGATGAGTATGATGTATGCATGACGATGTTATTAACATGATGATATTGTCCATGTTGAACATGTCTTATGATGTTGTTTACCATATTGCATCATGTCGTTAGATCGACATAGAACACAACTTTAAGAGTATGAAAATGATATTAATGTAAATATGCACGAGCACATTTTACATAGTGTAACCAAGAGATGAGACTAGAGAGTTGTGTCAGAAGAGACGTATAATTGGACTTAGAGGGACCTCATGCATATTGTATGTTCATAAGCATATAGCTACTTCCCCTAGAGATGACGAGTGCAGACGCGCACAGGTGCGAATGCACACAGATGAGGGTGTTCGAGAGGTGCATGACACTATGGGGTTCCGCTGACCTCCGGACGTCGCTACAGATTAGCTTGACCAGAGGGTCCAGGGGGTGTGCGAGCGCCCTGGGGATTCACACTCGCACGTGTGAGTCGTGTGTAGGGAAGTACTACACATCCAATTTATCCAAGACTGGAGGCCACCTTTATGATGATTAGAGATAGGTCCCTAATTCATGATTGCATGTGTTTGCATTAGCATGACCCTTATAGTGGGGTCGCTTACTGAATATTTCTTCGAAATACTCAGGCCGTGTGCCATATTGTTTTCAGGTAAAGGCAAGGCGCCCATGTACGGTTGACGGTGGCATCGTGATCAGAGACTGTTTCGCGTGCATAGAATAGTTGCATATTTAAAATTCCTAGTCTTGGTTAGGATAGGGTGTTTGCATTCCATTTATTTAAATTATTTAATTTGTAGTTGTTTTATCTTATTTTGAACTTCAGCATGATGTTTGAAACACGTAAGTCCAGTAGTGTTTTCTAGTGTTTAAACGTATTGTGAAGTTTTAAATTTTTTCGCTAATAAAAATGAGCATTTTTAGAGTTATATTCTGCATTAGAGATAAGCATGAGACGTTAGTGGCGACTCTAGATATGTGAAAATTTAGGGTCGTTACATTAAGTATGTTGACGGTATAATTTTAGTTTATGAAAGAGTTGTTGTTAATGATTTACATGTGTGTTTAATTAGCTACTTTACATACATAGTTGTTCTCTTATTCGGGAGAAGAGAGGGAGCAATGAAATCCTCTTTAATACTCTAGTTCCATAACAAGGAGACTTGAAGGGTAATAGAAGGATTAGAAATAATTCTTCTCCTAGAGCCTTGTTAATAGAAACTACAACGATTATGGAAGTAATCACCATTCATGACCCTCGGAAGTGGGCTTGGGAATCTATTAAAAGAAACTAAAATCTACCACAAAACTCAACAACTTATCTATTTAATCTCTCTTAGCCGAACCTTCCTCATTATAGTTGATTTTCTCATCATTTTCTTTTTTTCGACAGCAGTGGCACCCTGTTTTAGTTTTTTTAGGTAGTTAAAATCACCAACACCCATTTGAATGTTACCCAAAAACTCACTTAATTTCCAGCGAAAAAATTAACCAAAAAGATAGTTTCCCTATGGAATCGATAATTTACTTATTACTTGCTACTTGTATCGTGTATACTTGCACTTATTCTTGTGAATTTTACATCATTTTATTATATACATCCACAAGCGATCAAGTTTTTGGCGTCATTGCCGGGGAACCTAATTTGGTTATTTTACTTGTAGATTTTCGTGAGTTGGAGCCAAAAAGAAGCCATAGTAAGCTGAATTTTCTACTACTAAATTTGCAGCAGAATTATATTTACTGCTGCAGAATTGAGCTTACTGCTGCAGAATTCTGTGCATGAACCCACCTACGGGTTTGAAATTTATTTTTGATCCTGAAATAGAGAGAAACTTTAGACGAAAGTTAAGGGAGAAAAAGAAAATGACAGAGCAAAATATACAGCAAATGGCCTAACTGAATTGAGAGTTTGAAAATTCAGCGATGATGGCTAATTAAGAGAGAATTACTACTAATGTCATTCATTTAGCAGATGACAGAGAAAGAGCAATCTGAGCATATGCACACCCAGCTGTGGAAGAGCTAAATCCGTGCATTATTAGACCCAAAATGCAAGCAACCACAATTGAGCTAAAGCCCGTGATGTTCAAATGTTGCAAACCATTGGGCAATTTCATGGACTACCGTCGGAAGATCCCCACCTACATCTAAAGTCATTGAGGGATGGTGCTAAATCATGGTTGAATAAAGACGTGCATTTTTGGAAGTTAGTGACTCATTTCGATTTCAAGGAATGGATAAAGACGTGATTAGATTGAGCTTATTCCCTTATTCTTTGAGGGATGGTGCTAAATCATGGTTGAATACCTTAGCACCAGGAACAATTGATTCTTGGAATAGTCTAGCAGAGAAATTTTTGATAAAGTATTTTTCACCCACTAGAAACGCACTGTTCAGAAATGAGATTGTTTCTTTTCAACAATTTGAAGATGAGACACTAAGTGAAGCTTGGGAGAGATTCAAGGAGATGTTTTGGAAGTGTCCTCACCATGGACTACCACATTGTATCCAAATGGAGACTTTCTACAATGGATTGAATTTTGCTACTAAACAAGTGGTGGATGCTTCCGCCAATGGAGCTATTTTGTCAAAGACATACAATGAAGCATATGAGATCCTAGAAAGAATAGCATCTAACAATTGTCAATGGGCCGATGTGAGAAGTAATCCAGGAAAGAAGACCCGAGGAGTACTTGAAGTTGATGCTTTGTCTTTTATCAACGCTCAACTAGCTTCTGTGACTAATATTTTACAAAATCTTGCATTTGGACAAGGCTCAATGATCAAAGCACCAGCCCATACAGCTGCTGTAATGTCCTAGACAGCAACTGAATCTTGTGTATATTGTGGAGAAGAACACACTTTTGATCAATGTCCAAGCAATCCGGCCTCAATTTTTTATGTGGGGAATCAAGTTAGTCAAGGCAACCCGAAAAATAATCCCTTCTCAATTACTTATAATCCAGGGTGGAGAAATCATCCAAACTTCTCATAGAAGGGACAAGACTCATACAATCAACATATGCAACCGAAAGAAAATTATCCTCCAGGCTTTGGATAACAAAATCAAATGGCATATGGTCCTCAGCAAGTCAACATCCAAGGAAAGGAACTAGCCAAGCTCAACACATACCGGGAACATCTCTTGAGAGCCTAATAAAGGAATATATGGCTAAAAATGATGTTGTGATACAAAGTCAGCAAGCATCCTTGTGAAATTTGGAAGTTCAAGTAGGTCAATTATCAAATGAGTTACGAAATAGACCTCTTGGGAAGCTGCCAGCAGACACCGAAATACCAAAAAGAGAAGGCATGGAGCAATGTCAAGCAATAGAGTTGAGAAGTGGGAAAGAAATATCCAACAGAGGAGAAATAATGAAAAAACACGGTAGTCACTCTCAAGAAGCTGCTGATACACAGCAGAGAAAGGAAGAAGCTACTGTACAGAAAGAACACAACAAAAATTATGCAGAAAGTGTGGAGACTCTTAAAACGCAAACAACAGTCAGCAGTGGACAAGAAAGCATAATATACACACCAACACCTCCTTTTCCACAAAGAATAAAAAGGAAGAAGGAAGAAGCCAACTTTGAGAAGTTCATGGATATATTTAAGGAAATTCATATAAACATACCACTAGTGGAGGCTTTAAAGCAAATGCCAAATTATGTAAAATTTTTGAAGGATGTGCTCACTAATAGAAGAAAGTTTGAAGAATTCAAGGTGGTGTCACTAAATGAAGAGTGTAGTGCAATATTGAAAAACAAGATCTCACTGAAAGAGAAAGACCCGGGTTCATTCACTATTCTTGTATTAATTGGAGGAAAGGAGCTAGGTAGAGCATTGTGTGACTTGGGGGCAAGCATCAACTTAATGCCTCTATCCAGCTACAAGAAGTTAGGGATTGGAAAGGCTAGACCGACTACAGTCACCATTCAACTAGCCGATAGGTCCATCACTTATCTCGAAGGAAAGATCGAAGACATTTTAATTCAAGTGGATAAATTCATATTTCCAGCGGATTTTCTTATTTTAGACTATGAAGCTGACCATGATGTACCAATTATTTTGGGAATGCCATTTTTAAAGACCGGGAGGACATTAGTAGATGTCTACAACGGAACCATAACATTAAGAATGGGTGACAAAAAAGTCGAATTTAATGTCAATGACAGCATGAAATATCCAACACTGGCAGAAGAATGCTCAGCAGTTTATAAATTGACAGATTATCCTGCTGGTGATAGTTGGAAACATCAACAAGAAGAAGACAACAACTGGAATAATTACATTACACAACAACTGGAATTGGAGAAAACCGTTAAAGTTTTTGAATCACTGGAATTAGAGGAAAGAATGAATTCATCAATGAAGTTATCTATTGACGACACACCCTCGAACTACATCTTAGAAGAAGAACTATTTGATATATGGGAGATAGACTTGACGAAATTATTCCCACCCACTATAGGATGGAGAGTTCTAAAGGGGCATCACTTCTTTGACAATGGATAACTGAAAAAAAAATGAAAAGAGAAAGAGGGAGCTAGTCACAATTTGCAAACAAATATATGACGCTCCGAGTAAACCAAGTTAGTTTTTCTTCTCTTTTTATTTATGCACTTATATAGTTGTTTTAAATAGTTATCTTCACTTTCCTTAAAACGATAGTTTTTTAGATTTTATTTTACTTGTCGTGAATAACTCGCATGTAACAACCGAAAAAAATAAAAGAAAATAATAATAATAATAATAATAATAATAATAATAATAATAATAATAAATAAATAATAAAAATTAAAAAAAAAAGAAACATTTGGTAACCGATCCCTCCTCCTTCCTTCAATCTCTCACCACTCCTTCCCAAAAATAAATCTGTCAACAAATCAGGAATTCTTTTTCGGTAAAAACAACTGGAGATTTACCCATATTCTTCCTCCCTACAAAAACAAAAGGTTTAAGCAGATTTGGTTCCGCCGGAGGAGATATGTCATTTGAGGAGGTCAGTAGTAGTATGTTAAATTTTCCTTTTATTTTATTAAATAATATTAATTTGGTTACAATTATTTAGTTTTGAATTAGACATTAAAGAAAAAGAATTTTGTATGGGTCGTAGGAAATCACAACCAATTATATTTTAGATCTACTTAATTTGCAATGATTTAGGTTGTCAACAATTTTATAGGAATTATAGAAAAGTATATAACCAAATGGATCATTAAATTAAAAGCTAAGAATATAAATGCTAACTAAATCGGAAGGAAGACAAAGGAAATAAGAAAAAAATGAAAAAGAGATGGAAATCCAGAATACTGTTAATTGAAAAGAAAAGAAAATAAAGAAAATAAAAAATAAAAAGGAAAGATTTGGAAGTAAGAATAGTTTAATAAAATTGGCCAATAATATCTCTGAAAATAATTACAGTCGGAGAGGGAAGAGGGAGGAAAGATTTGTTGAATAGAATTAAAAAAATAAAACAGGAAATATCAGAGAGCAAGAAACTCCACTAATTAAATTTCGTCTAACAGTAAATATCAGAATTTAACAATGGCCAATGTAAAGTAGAGAAATAATTTTATAGAGTTCAAACTTGAAACTGATGTCATGGGCTCACATAGGTTGACTTGGATTTCAAAGGACGGAATCGAACTTCAATTAAGGATATATTCGTGATAACGACTTAAGCTAACCAGGTAAGTGGCTTTACTATCGGCATGGTTATATTTGATGTTGACACGTGCCTGTGGTTCTGCACGTGTCATATGTTCTTATATGTGTGAATTATCTGTGAATCGGTATGCCTATATTATGTTTATGTTATGTTATAATATGTGAATTGTATGATAATAATTGTGGTACAATGTGTTTAAGGATATGTTTGAGATAGGATACGAGAAGGAGGCATAAAACAAAATGTAACGATAGGAGTAAGATACGTTCATGAAACGTTAAGGTTAGGTTACATACTAGAGTGCTATGGATAGGAGAGATTGATGAAAGAATATGGTTAGGATAAGGGTAGAAAGGGATAGGTTTGTAATAGACTGATAGAACGATAGCGTTAGGATACGTTCCTGTGAAGATATGACTAAGGTACATTCACGTAACGATATGACATGTTATGATACGATATATTGTGATGTGATGTGTTATGTTTAAATTGTTTTGTGTGACCATCGAGGTAGTTGTTGTATGAATTGCACGTTATGAAATGACATGTTAAAAGCATGGAGCGTTTTGTTATGCTTTCTAAATTGTATGTATACAGTATGTTATGAATGACATGATATCACGATAAATGAAATGAAATGTAACCCCGATATGAATGATGAACGATATGTGAAATTATATGAGAAATGATATGATACGAATGAAAGATGATAGCGGGGTTATATTCATTAATGATAAAAGTAGAAATATTGGGACCTCATGCATTATGTGTGTTCATGCATTTGGGGGATACCCCTATTCCATCACGAGGATACGGACGTGTACATCCAATGGCAGGACAACGATCGTTATGCTTTGCATAGCGCTGCCGTGACGGTTACTAGTTCTAACGGGTCCCGACATAAGGGGCTCCCAGAGTATGCCCACCGGGTAATGAAAGTGGTCAGCGGTGTGCGAACTAGCTGGTGAGCCCATACTCGCACGTATGGGCTGTGTGTAGAGTATATGGTACACGTCCAAAGTTTACCCGTTAGGACAGTACCGTAGGAAAAACGAAACGAAACGAAACGAAAGATAGGTCCCATCATTTCATTGCTTGTGATTGTTGCATAACCCCGATAGGGGGGTCACTTACTGAGTATTTCTTTAAATACTCAAGCCATGTGCTACTACATTTTTCAGGTTAAGGCAAGACATTCCTGTACGGCTGACAACGGCATCGCAACTCGAGACCATGACACATGCATAGGATGGTGGTATTTATTTTCTTAGACTTAGGCTAGAATAGGATGTTTTTAACTTAAATGTTTATTTATTTTATTTACTCTTTTGTTGTGTCGTTTTAGAGATGTTTTTGAAACACGTAAGTCCATGGCTATGTTTTCAAGATAAAGGTTATGTTTTATGGAATTTAAATGAAGTCTTCCGCATGCAATGTTTATGATATGTATACAGTAGCGACCTTAAATTAAGTAGAAAATTTCGGGTCGTTACATTGCATGTCCCAAGGAAGTTAGCCAATTTTTGTAGATGAATTAAGGGGATTTTGATGTGGTTAGGAATGTTAATTTCAACATATTAAGGAGGCTAATTACACTTAGTGCATGCTAGGAGGTGATTGATGACAAATATTATTCTCTCGTAGTGCACGTTGCCACATAGTTGTCTTGTTCATTTTCATTTGCATGTGGTTTTATTTCATTTTAATGTTGTTCACTTTCTCATCCACTACATGCCAAGACACCACCACCAAAAAAATTTTTTAGAAACATCCTAAAAGATTTTCTAACCCCCCAAGGAAAGAAATTTGCATGAAAAGAGAAATGGACAAAAAATAATCCTGGTACATTCTCGGGTAAGCTTGAAATGTTAAGAAAGAGGCTGCTAGACATCATAATTCACATGCAATAGCAGACATACAGCAGCACCAACAGCTGAACTGATAGCAGATTTACAGCAGCAGTATTTCCAAGTTTCTGGAGAAAATTTTAAAAGAATGGAGCCGCCAAGAATCTTCACGATGCCTAAAGATAAGGGAATTCTCTAAAAACACCCTCTACAATCTTATTATCTTATTTTGAAGCATGCATCCATATTTTGTTGTTTGTTTTTGTTTTGTTAACTGCATATAATTTTGAAAGATGTCCATGCATGCACCCTAGAAACATAAGATATATTATATAGGGTAAATATATCATGCATTTTCGAATATAAAGTAGGGATGTTTTGTGCAAGAACTAGGGATCTAATGTAAAGTGCTTTAATGTGATAAATAAAATAGTAAGGTGAGAGGTGTGTTTCCTTAAAAAAATATATATAACTCGAGAAAAAAAAGGTTAAGGAAATTAAAGCTCAAACTGAGGAGTATTCATCAAAGTTAAGGTGAGGATCCAATCTATTATAATCCATCTTAACCAACAAGAATTCCCCTAATTCACCCCACCTTTAGACCATTTTCTGAACAAAAACAATAACCAAGAGCTTCTGCACCTCAAACTACTTTCAAGAATGATTCCACACCCGCACCAATGCTCATTGAGAATAATGACTAGTTTAAATTTGAGGGTATTAAAGCAACTCTATCACCCCATTAAAAAAAAAAAGAAAAAAAATTCCATACCTGAGACCACTCCTCTTCAACATAAAGCTTAAACTCTCAATGCTCAAAAAAAGTGGAAGGCAAAAAAATTGTCTCAGTTGCTCGTTGTCAGGCAATCTGCATCACCAATGGAGGTGTCTGAATCGAAGGTAATTGGGATGAGAAAAAAAGAAAGAAAGAGAACTATCATTATTGTTCAGGTGAGTTACATCACAAATGTAGCCACACTGAAAACTACAGGATGCTAGCAAGAGAGTCGAGTTAAGGGAGAATGAGTGTTAGCCTATGTAGTCATCCCTTGAAGACTTAGGTGATTTGCACCACAAGTAGAGGCACCCAGAGATAGGGGGATGACTTGAAGGATTCTTAGGAGAAAAAAAAATGTCATGATAAGATAAAGTTAATGAAATAAATTATGAAGCCAAATCACAAAAGCAAAGGTAAAAGGAATGGTAATCATTTTGGAAGTGTTTTGGGGAATATGGTGGAAGTGAGGAATGTGTTATTTTTCTTGTAAAATTTGGTTACAAGTGTAGGGTGAAATGTGGAGAAAATTTGAATTGAGGAAGGAATATAAGGAATGTAATCTAAATCATGCCTTTGATGAATACTCTACAAACATAAATATATGTAGAAAAAATTTGTTAATGAGAAAAAAAATAAATAAATAAGTGGAATCGAACAAAAAGTGTCACGCTCTCCAAGTAAGTGGCACCTCAGAACCTTGGATTTAGCTATGCTTGTAGTATGCATGAAAGTATGATATGAGAAGCATGTCTTAGAAATTTGAGCATGAAACAAATTGGTTTGATGTATGTAAGAGCACGTTAAACGTTATAGTACACGTTTATCGAAGAACTATTTGTTGAGTTATGATATGACCAAAATTGAGAGCATGTCTTTAGTATGATATAAAGTATGTTATGTGAAATCGGTTGTATATGTATGTTTACTAAAGCGCGCATGATCTGTCCTATGATTGAAATTTATGACTAGATTTAGGAACCTATCTCTAACATCATAGGGGTGGCCTCCAGTCTCAGACAAATTGGATGTGTAGTACTTCCTTACACACGATTCACACGTGCGAGTGTGAATCTCCAAGGCGCTTGCACACCCCCTGGACCCTCTGATCAAGCTAACTTGTAGCGACATTCGGAGCTCAGCGGAACCCCAGTGTCATGCGCCTCATGAACACCCTCATCTGTGCGCATTGGCACTCATCATCATATTATGCGCGTCCGCACTCATCATCTCTAGGGGAAGTAGCCCTATGCTTATGAACATACAAAATGCATGTGGTCCCTCTAAATCTATCATAATGTCTCTTCTGACACAACCCTTTAGTCTCATCTCTTTGTTACTCTAGGTAACACATACATGTGGATATTTATATTAATATCATTTTCATGCTCTTAGGGTTGTGTCCTATGTCGATCTAACGACATAATGTAATATGGCATTCATCATCATATAGCATGCTCAATATGAAAAACATCATCATATTAAGGTAAACGTCACGCAATTATCATACTCATCATATTTCCATAAAGTGCATCAAGCATATCAAGTACATCATTCATTGAAATATATATATACTACGCACATCATCAAGCATCAAACTCACACATCATCATAACTCGTACATCATCATAACTCATACATCATCATATACTAGTATACAGCATCATACGATACAACTCATACATCATCATAACTCATACATCATCATACACTCATACATCATCATATACTAGTATACGGTATCATACGATACAACTCATACATCATCATATACTAGTATACGGTATCATACGATACAACTCATACATCATCATATACTAGTATACGGTATCATACGATACAACTCATACATCATCATATACTAGTATACGGTATCATACGATACAACTCATACATCATCATATACTAGTATACGGTATCATACGATACAACTCATACATCATCATATACTAGTATACGGTATCATACGATACAACTCATACATCATCATATACTAGTATACGGTATCATACGATACAACTCATACATCATCATAACTCATTCATCATCATATACTAACATACGACATCGTACGACGGAGTTCATACATCATCATAACTCATACAATTTTTAGCCTATCCTATAGTAAGGCCACTTACTTGGTTGACCTTAGCCGAAGTATTCCCTAATTTAATTAACGTAATCTCCCGTTAATCGAGAGCTGCTCCAAAGGTTGCCGGGGTTCGCTTCATATCGCACAATTCGTCATCTTTCGTTAGTATTTCACATTTTAATTAATAATCCAACTAACAATGTGAAATACGACTCTAAAACGGTCTCAGTAAAAAATCGAATTCCACGTTTTCATTGTTTCTAAATTTTGTTGGATAGTAAAACTTAAATTAAAAATATGTTAATATTATTTCATACTACTTGAATCATTCAATCCAACTATTATTTGTTATAATATTATATTCAGGTACAAATAATAATAATTTCTCACATCCATTTTTCTCCTCTTTGTTGCTCTGTATTTTTTTTCTTTTCTACAAATGACTATGCAATTATAAGCTATTTTCAGTCAATTCTATTTTCTTATCTTTCCTAAAAATAATGACTATCCAATTAACATAAGTCATTTTCAATCTATTATGTTTTCTTCTCTTTCCTACAAATGACTATCCAATTATCATGAGACATTTTCAATCAATTCTAATTTTTCAAGAAAAATAGGTATGCATCAATCAATTATGATTTTCTTTTCTTTCCTAGAAATGACGAGGCAATTTACATGCAATTGACCGAAGTCATTTTCAATCAATTTTGATTTTATGTCAGATATCTAAAATCTAAATAATTGCAAAAGATAAAAGAAAAAGAAATCTAACTTGATAAAAAAAAAGATATCTAACTTAAGATAACTTTTCTATCTTTTTGCAAAATATAAAAGAAAAGAGATCTAATGTAACCGCCCAAAAATAAATAAATAAGTAAAAAAAGTAATACAAGAAATAAACAAATAAAAATAATTATAAAAAAATAATATGTTTAAAATAATAATAATAGTAGTAATAATAATAATTAATTAATTAATTATTAAAAAAAAACAAAAAAAAAAAACCATTCTTCATTCCTCTCCACTAACTTCTCATCCTTTCCCATTATTCTCATCAACCCAACTCTTACACCCAAAATTTCATTTTCCTGCACAACAGAAAAACATCAAATATCTCAAATTTGAGAAAAAATCGGAGAAAAACTAAAATGACCTTTAGCTATAGAGGCAAATTTACGCGAAGAAGAGAGGTAGACGCTGTGAAGAAAAATCTCGTCAGTTTGTTAGGTATATATTAAACTTCCTTTTCTTTTATTCTAATTTCATTTCTAGGAAATCACAACCAATTATATTTTAGATTATTTTAGATCTTCCGTGTTCGTCAATAATTTTATATGAATTATGGTAATTATGTAGATCGATTGACAAATGAATCGATTAAATTAAAAACTAAGAATATCTGTGAATAACGGTGAACGGAATAAAATTGGTCTTGGCCTAACACAATAAAAAAGAGAAAGAAAAAAAGGGAAGATTTGGGTGTAAGAATGAATATTTATCAACACACTGAAAATACAGAAAGAGAAAAATAGAATTACATTGAGAAGATTAAAGAGAGGATTTGGGAGGAAGAATGATTAAAAATTAGACAAGAATATTCATCACACCATGAAAAAGAAAAAGGGAATTGGCCAATAATATTTATCAACACAACGCGAACGAACGGAGAGAAAGGAAATTATAGAGAAGGCCCAGAATACAACTAACCGAATAAAAGAGAAAATGTAGGAAAGATCTTAAAAGTATTAAATGGTTGATACAATATAACAACAACCATATATTTTCATTTATAAAGTAATTCTTAAATATATTCTCATATATTTTCATTTATAAAGTAATTCTTAAATATATTCTCATTTATAAAGTATGTCAATAGACATCTATAGTTAGAAATATTTATATCCCAAAAAATATTAAATCTAGATTGAGAAATTAATAATTTGTTAAATAGTTAACAAAATTTAGGAATTATAATTAGTGAAGTAATTTGGTGATATCACTAATAGGGTGGAGCGCCTTGATATAAGTGGGAACGAATTCGAGGGACGAAAGCAAGCTAGTTTGGAGTTAGATGAACTTCGGCTAAGGTCATCCAAGTAAGTGGTCTTACTATCGGCATGGTTATATTTGATGTTGACACGTGCCCCGTGGTTCTGCACGTGTCATATATATTGATATGTGTGAATTGTCTGTGGATCGATATGCTTCTTATATGTTATGTATATGTTATAATATGTGAATTGTATGATAATAATTATGGTACGATGTGTTCAATGATATATTTGAGATAGGATACGAGAAGGATGCACAAAACGAAATGTAACGATAGGAGTAAGATACGTTCATGAAACGTTAAGGTTAGGTTACATACCGGAGTGCTATGGATAGGAGAGATTGATGAAAGAATACGATTAGGTTATGGGTAGAAAGGGATAGGTTTGTGATAGATTGATAGAACGATAGCGTTAGAATACGTTCCTGTGATGATATGACTAAGGTACGTTCACGTAACGATATGACTGTGATAGGCATAAGAACGTTAAGGCTATGATAAGTTAGGGAACGATATGACCACGAAGTGTTTACGATATGACATGTTTATTATACGATATATTGTGATGTGATATGTTATGTTTAGATTGTTTTGTGTGACCATTGAGGTAGTTGTTGTATGAATTGCACGTTATGAAATGACATGTTAAAAGCATGGAGCGTTTTGTTATGCTTTCTAAATTGTATGTATACAGTATGTTATGAATGACATGATATCACGATAAATGAAATGAAATGTAACCCCAATATGAATGATTAACGATATGTGAAATGATATGAGAAAGGATATGATGCGAATGAAAGATGATAGCGGGGTTATATTCATTAATGATAAAAGTAGAAACATGGGGACCTCATGCATTATGTGTGTTCATGCATTTGGGGGATACCCCTATTCCATCACGAGGGTACGGACGCGTACATCCAATGGCAGGACAACGATCGTTATGCTTTGCATAATGCTGCCGTGACGGTTACTAGTTCTAACGGGTCCCGGCATAAGGGGCTCCCAGAGTATGGCCACCGGGTAATGAAAGTGGCCTAGCGGTGTGCGAACTAGCCGGTGAGCCCATACTCGCACGTATGGGCTGTGTGTAGAGTATATGGTACACGTCCAAAGTTTACCCGTTAGGACAGCACCGTAGGAAAAACGAAACGAAACGAAAGATAGGTCCCATCATTTCATTGCATGTGATTGTTGCATTTAACCCCAATTGTGGGGTCACTTACTGAGTATTTCTTTAAATACTCAAGCCATGTGCTACTACATTTTTCAGGTTAAGGCGAGACATTCTTGTACGGCTGACGACGGCATCGCAACTCGAGACCATGGCACATGCATAGGATAATGGTATTTATTTTGTTAGACTTAGGCTAGAATAGGATGTTTTTAACTTAAATGTTTATTTATTTTATTTACTCTTTTGTTGTGTCGTTTTAAAGATATTTTTAAAACACGTAAGTCCATGGCTGTGTTTTCAAGATAAAGGTTATGTTTTATGGAATTTAAATGAAGTCTTCCGCATGCAATGTTTATGATATGTCTACAGTAGCGACCTTAAATTAAGTAGAAAATTTCGGGTCGTTACACTCTAGGAGCTCCTTAGGCCAGACACCCGTTAGAACTAGTAACCGCCGCGACAACATTATGTAAAACAAAATGATCGTACCCCTGCCGGCAGCATCATGTAAAACATAATGATCGTATCCCTATCCGTCGTGATGAAATAGGGGTATCCCCCGATGCACGAGCACACATAATGCATGAGGTCCAAATATTTTTTCATTTTCGACATTATTAAATATAACCCCGCTATCGTTTTACATTCATATCATATCTTTTCTTATTTTTTCAGTTCTCATATCATGCATACTTCTAATGGGGTTATATTTCATTTCATTTATCGTGATATCATGTCATTCATAACATGCTGTATACATACAATTTAGAAAACATAACATAACGCTCCATGCTTTTAACATGTCATTTCATAACGTGCAATTCATACAACAATTACCTCAATGGTCACACAAAACAATTTAAACATAACATATCACATCACAATATATCGTATCATAACATGTCATATCGTAAGCACTTCGTGGTCATATCGTTTCCTAACTTATCATAGCCTTAACGTTCTTATACCTATCACAGTCATATCGTTACGTGAATGTACCTTAGTCATATCATCACAAGAACGTATCCTAACGCTATCGTTCTATCAATCTATCACAAACTTATCCCTTTCTACCCATATCCTAACCATATCCTTTCATTAATCTCTCCTATCCATAGCACTCTGGTATGTAACCTAACCCTAACGTTTCATAAACGTATCTGACTCCTATAGTTACATTTCATTTTGTGCATCCTTCTCGTATTCTATCTCAAACCTATCCTTGAAAACATCGTACCATAATTATTATCATACAATTCACATTTTATAACATAACATAAACATAATATAAGCATACTGATTGACAAATAATTCACACATATCAGTATATATGACACGTGCAAAACCACAGGCACGTGTCAACATCAAATATAACCATGCTGATAGTAAGGCCACTTACCTGGTTAGCTTAAGCCGTTGTAAAGAATATATCCTTAATGAAAGTTTGATTCCGTTCTTTGAAATCCACGTCAACCTATGTGAGTCAATGACATCAGTTTGAAGTTTGAACTCTATAAAATTATTTCTCTAATTTCAACTGACAAAATTTGATGGAGTTCTTTGCCCTTATATTTACTGTTTTATTTTTTAAATTATGTTTGACCAAATCTTTGTGCGATCTTCCCTCTTCCCTCCTCCCTCCATTATTTTTGTTCTATATTTTCACAACAAATATTACTATTAATCTATATTTATTTTCATTATAGGTAAACACATATTATTGGCCAATTTTAATCGCTACAATCTTATGGATTTATAGATCTGCCCACTAAAATTTTAATTGTATTGATATGAGATCTGATTATTATAGGATCTAAAAAATATGAGATTGGAAAGAAGGTCTGATCCTAAATTAATTTCTTATAACAATCAGAATAAAAAGGAAATTTGAGATAGGATTTTACTGTAATAACATACCAAAATCTCTCTAAATTTGGATCATAATCTGTTCTTTGTTGAAAAGCCATTTTTCTTTTCCTCAAAACGCTTTTCTGTTTATTTTTTTTTTTTGACGAATTGTGATATTGTGACGGGGTTGAGGAGAGAGGTGGGGTTGGGATGAGAGTTTAATGGAGAGGAGTGAGGAAGAATTGTTTTGTTTTTTTTTTTTTTTTTCTTTTTTTAAACGGAATAATCATTTTTCTTTGGTTATTTATTTATTTATTTTTCGGCTATTACATCATCTACCTCTAAAAGAAACTTTCGTCCTCGAAAGTGTTTTAATCTTGGAATAACTCGGGTCCTTATTCTAAGAGTTCTTTGTTAAGTCTTGAAGTACCACTAAGGAAAAATTCTTAACAAGTACGCCACCCTCATTCATATGGATCATAAACATTTCTTTACATGCATAAATCCTACCTAAAGTCTTTCATAAATTCTTAACAAGTACGCTTCATCCATATAGATCATAAAAATCTTGATTTCTTTACATACATAAGTCTTTCATAACCATCTAGTTGTTAAGAATAAAAATTTTAAAAATTGTGGAAAATTTTTATAGATACTACCCAAAGGGAGGTGTAATGTGAGCAGCACATCATACTGCTTTCCAAGGTCCTTCTACATCTTTGAAGGTTGTCCTATTTCATTGTAACTAGAACCGCTTTCCAAGGTTTTTCTACATCCTTGAAGGTTGTCCTATTTCATTGTAACTAGATGTTCCAAATGATATAAAAGAACTGCAAGTCAGATAAGTTTACTTCTATTTTGACAGGGTTTTACAAGGAACATCTCATCAAATTTTGACAACGTTGCTGGGAGCCAAACTGATACAAAAATTTTGAAAAATCTCCCCAAAACCTTTGTAGCGAAGAGATATCTCCATGAAACATGATCCTTGTCTTCTAGCCAACGTCCTTGGCAAGAAACGTACCGTGAGTTTAAGAAACTAAAGATGAATATTGGTGGACACAAACCATTGTATTAATCCTCCTCAAGTAACCAACTTGCAATAATCTTATGTCAAAATCTCTAGTAAAGGAAATATCTTAATTAGCGCCAACATTCATCTACTCATTTTGTTAACATTTTATTTATTTGAAGTGCATGACAACTCATTCCTTTCATATATGTTGTATTTCCAATTCCATAATATATAAGTTTATTAATGTTCAATTTCGCATTAGAATATCAGTGAGAATACATCTATCCTTGTATCTTTTCCTGATGACATTGGTTGTTATCAATTGTCGGAGAGAATACTGTTATCCTTATATCTTTTCCTCTTGATTCATATCCCAAAGTTGTCTTAATCTCCTTAAGATCTTCCATACTCATCCTTAATATCGTATGAGTCTCATATAAGTTTTTTGTAGTATTTTGAGTCTTTCAAGGTCTTAAAAACGTCATAGAATTTTCATAAGGGTCTATTGGTCATTTACCACCCCAAATCTTGGTTTAATTCTTCAACATATTCCAATGGTCTTGTAACATTGTGTAATCCCATTACACCATGACATAAGGCTCCTAATTAAATTTCATGTCATTTAGAGGTCACTTTGGTCATAAACTAGTGTACCCAATTATAGGGGCATTTTAGTCATTTTACAACTACACTTGGTTTAGACCGTTATCATAACCTAATGGTCACCAAATTTCATACATAATAATATCATGTCATATTGAGCCTTCTCCTAAAATTTCATGAGCAACATAATTCATCTAAGATTTGTGGCTCAAGCACTTCATTGAAATAAATGTTCATGTGTACAATAAGGTTGACAACTTGCACAATCTCAATAGTTCCTCACTTTTTTTTTTTTTTTTTTTTTCACCATGATTCCATCTACTTGATCAATTGTTTTACTAGTTTCTGCTCTACATTGTTCTCCAAATCAGATTTTCTAACTTAGCTAAAGGTTCACTAATTGACCTTTTTGTCCATACATCCTTAGAATCTCATTTTAAAATATGGGATCTTCGCCCACACAAGAAAATTGTTGATAAAACTCCCAAAATGGCACTCTCTTTTGATCTTTTTTTTTTTCTCCTTTTATCATTAAAGAAAGACAGAGAAAAATTTCAGGGTAGAAACATTCTCGAGAATTTCTCTCAAACCCATAGCTGATGATAAAACTAGAATAGATATTTTATGTTTCCTACTCACATGCGCTCATATCTTTGCCTCTCGATCAATCTCTAATTTCAATCTTCCTCCCCAATCAGATATTATGGTGCCAGTATAGACCAAAATTTCGTTATAGTCAATTATAACCGGTAATAGATACCGGGGCTTTGCAATATTTGATTGATCAAAATTCTGTATAGTCCATCTACTAAAGAAGTTCTTAGAGAATTCATTAGATGAATGTTTCCAATTAAAATGGTTCGTTCTCTATATTTTTAATAAAAAGAATTGTTTTCCTTTCCTCATTTTTGTTTGTATTTGTATTATTTGTAAGTGTCCATCTGATTTGGTTCATCATTAATGTCTCATCCTTGTAGATTAATTTCATATACAAATTTGCCTATTTTTCTATAAAAATAAAGAAATTTATAATATTTCTTCTCGTTCCGCTACCTACCCCAATTCTAGTAAATTTTTAGAGTCAAAATCATGACATGAAACTGGTTAAAAACTCCACCCTAATCCAATGCAAATCGAATGCACTAGTAAATCACATGGAACCATGAACGACCTACTGTATTTGATTTGTGGTCAAGCTAGAGTTTGAGAATTTGGTAACCTTCATTGGAAACATTGTCAAATAGGCTTTTCTCTTGGTATACCTTATCTAGTATAGCCCAAAACTAATATTCCTATAACCACAACGGAAAGGCATCACAACCCTTTCAATGCCTTTGTAATATCAAGAGTGGACTTGACAAAATTCTCTTCTAAAAATTTGTATTATATAAGCATGGTGGATATCCTTAGATGCTATAAAACTTGGGATACTTAAAAAAATCAAACTTAAAATGACAGTCTTGAAACCTTAACTATAGTAATACCTTTTAACCAGGATGACATTGCTAGGAAAAGTTCATTGATAATTTTTCTACCACAATTTGTTTATGTTGAGCTTTTTTGTAATGCATTCGTGTAACATAAGGAAAATTACACAACACTTCTAGTTGATTTAGAGACAATGTCCCACCTCTGGAATCTTTGTGTATCCTCAACCCAAGTCCATCTTAAATCATGGTTTCTTAAATTTAAGGTATCTTGACAATCTCATACTGTAGTCTCTTTCCATATACCTCTAAAATTTTGACCATGATCGTAATGCCTCATCCAACCTCATAACTTCCATACTTGCGGTTGTATTCTGAAAATTTGTATTAAGGCAGGAAAGTTTTCTACATCTCACTACTTACAAAAGTTAGCTTCCACTAGAATCATTTATGTCATTCGCCAATCAATTTAAGTATACAATGTTTTAAACTTTTATGGTCTCAACTTAAGTTTTTTTTTTTTTGTTTTTTTTTACATACTTCATAGTTATAAAATTTTCTTTCAGACACTACCACCTTTAATATCTATAGCATACTATGAGATATTGCCATTTATCAAGCTTCCTACGTCATTTCTATTTCTTTTGGAATTCCTTACACGTCATTATACGTGAGTACATTCCCTTCCATCTCTATGGTCATAACACTAAGTAATTTATCTATGTTCGAGACGTCTAACTGAAGCATATGATATTCCCTAACAAAATCATTTTCACGCATACACTAACATTTAGTGGCTTACTAAAACTATAACTACCCATTCACAGTACCAACCTCAGTAAATCTAAACATCATCAATACAACAATTCACATTCACATTCCATGCAACCTAAAACATAAAATATTATACATTATAATAAATATAGAATTAAGCCAACAATAACGCAGACAACTATAATACAATCAATGGTGTAAAAAATTCAATTATGAATTATATTTTATAATGACCAAGCAATAACAACATACACAATCAAAGACATTTCATTTTCTTATCTTACGCAAGACATACCTGACAGAGACGGGGCATCGACGGTGGGACCATGAAACATGCCAAGCCTACATCGTAGGCTAGTCTACAAGATCTATAACCTAGAGCTCTGATACCAACTGTAACGACCCGAAATTTTCTACTTAATTTAAGGTCGCTACTGTATACATATCATAAACATTGCATGCGGAAGACTTCATTTAAATTCCATAAAACATAACCTTTATCTTGAAAACATAGCCATGGACTTACGTATTTCAAAAACATCTTTAAAACGACACAACAAAAGAGTAAATAAAATAAATAAACATTTAAGTTAAAAACATCCTATTCTAGCCTAAGTCTAACAAAATAAATACCACTATCCTATGCATGTGCCATGGTCTCGAGTTGCGATGCCGTCGTCAGCCGTACAGGAATGTCTCGCCTTAACCTGAAAAATGTAGTAGCACATGGCTTGAGTATTTAAAGAAATACTCCGTAAGTGACCCCACAATTGGGGTTAAATGCAACAATCACATGCAATGAAATGATGGGACCTATCTTTCGTTTCGTTTCATTTCGTTTTTCCTACGGTGCTGTCCTAACGGGTAAACTTTAGACGTGTACCATATACTCTACACACAGCCCATACGTGCGAGTATGGGCTCACCAGCTAGTTCGCACACCGCTGGGCCACTTTCATTACCCGGTGGGCATACTCTGGGAGCCCCTTATTCCGGGACCCGTTAGAACTAGTAACCGTCACGGCAGCGCTATGCAAAGCATAACGATCGTTGTCCTGCCATTGGATGTACGCGTCCGTACCCTTGTGATGGAATAGGGGTATCCCCCAAATGCATGAACACACATAATGCATGAGGTCCCCATGTTTCTACTTTTATCATTAATGAATATAACCCCGCTATCATCTTTCATTCGCATCATATCCTTTCTCATATCATTTCACATATCGTTCATCATTCATATTGGGGTTACATTTCATTTCATTTATCGTGATATCATGTCATTCATAACATACTGTATACATACAATTTAGAAAGCATAACAAAACGCTCCATGCTTTTAACATGTCATTTCATAACGTGCAATTCATACAACAATTACCTCAATGGTCACACAAAACAATTTAAACATAACATTCATCACAATATATCGTATCATAACATGTCATATCGTAAGCACTTCGTGGTCATATCGTTTTCAAACTTATCATAGCCTTAACGTTCTTACACCTATCACAGTCATATCGTTACATGAATGTACCTTAGTCATATCATCACAAGAACGTATTCTAACGCTATCGTTCTATCAATCTATCACAAACTTAACCCTTTTCTACCCATATCCTAACCATATCCTTTCATTAATCTCTCCTATCCATAGCACTCTGGTATGTAACCTAACCCTAACGTTTCATAAACGTATCTTACTCCTATAGTTACATTTCATTTTGTGCATCCTTCTCGTATTCTATCTCAAACCTATCCTTGAACACATCGTACCATAATTATTATCATACAATTCACATTTTATAACATAACATAAATATAATATAAGCATACTGATTAACAAATAATTCACACATATCAGTATATATGACACGTGCAAAATCACAGGCACGTGTCAACATCAAATATAACCATGCCGATAGTAAGGCCACTTACCTGGTTAGCTTAAGCCGTTGTAAAGAATATATCCTTAATGAAAGTTTGATTCCGTCATTTGAAATCCACGTCAACCTATGTGAGTCAATGACATCAGTTTGAAGTTTGAACTCTATAAAATTATTTCTCTAATTTCAACTGACAAAATTTGATGGAGTTCTTTGCCGTTATATTTACTGTTTTATTTTTTAAATTATGTTGACCAAATCTTTCTGCGATCTTCCCTCTCCCCTCCTCCTTCATTATTTTCGTTCTATATTTTCACAATAGATATTACTCTTGATCTATATTTATTTTCATATTTTCATTCTGTGTAAATAGATATTATTGGCCAATTTTAGTCGCTACAATCTTACGGATTTATAGATCTGCCAACTAAAATTTTAATTTTATTGACATGAGATCTGATTATTACAGGATCTATAAAATATGAGATAAAGGAAAGAAGATCTTATCCTAAATTAATTTCTTGTAACAATCAGAATAAAAAGGAAATTTGAGATAGAATTTTACCGTAATAACATACCAAAATCTCTCTAAATCTCGATCATAATCTGCTTCTTTGTTGAAAAGCCATTTTTCTTTTCCTCAAAATGCTTTTCTGTTTATTTTTTTTTTACTAATTGTGATATTGTGACGGGGTTGAGGAGAGAGGTGGGGTTGGGATGAGAGTTTAATGGAGAGGAGTGAGGAAGAATTGTTTTGTTTTTTTTGTTTTTTGTTTTTTGTTTTTTTTAAACGGAATAATCAGTTTTCTTTGGTTATTTATTTATTTATTTTTTTGGCTATTACATAGAGTATGCTTGCCCGACAAGGAAAGTGGTCCATCGGTGTGCGAACTGACTGGTGAGTCCATACTCGCACGTATGGGCTGTGTGTAGAGTATATGGTACACATCCAAGTTACTCGTTAGGACAGTACCGTAGAAAATTAGATTGAAAGGATAGGTCCCGTTATTGCATTCGCATGTTCTTGCATTTAACCCACAATAGTGGGGTTACTTACTAAGTATTTCTTTAAATACTCAAGCCATGTGCTACTACATTTGTCAGGTTAAGGCAAGGCATTCTTGTACGGCTGACGACGACATCGCAACTCGAGACCATGACACATGCATAGGGTAGTCGTATTTATTTTTCTAGATTTAGGCTAGAATATGATGTTTTGAAATCAAATGTCTATTTATTTTATTTATCATTTTGGGTTGTGTCGTTTTTTAAAGGTGTTTTCGAAACACGTAAGTCCATGGTTGTGTTCTAAGATAAAGGTTATGTTTTATGGCATTTAAATGAAGTCTTCCGCATTCAATGTTTATGATATGTATACAGTAGTGACCTTAAATTAAGTAGAAAATTTTGGGTCGTTACATCTAACTTAGGTAACTTTTCATATCTCTTTCCTCTTTCATTTACTATTAAATCTACTTGTAGTGGAGGCCATTTCTGATTTTTCTCTCCCAAAATCTGTGATCTTTCCTTTTTTTTTTTTCAGATTTTTTTCTTCACAAAATCTGTCATTTGTTCTGTAATAACCCAAAATAATAATAATAATAATAAATAAGTAATTAAATAAATTTACAAATAATACTAATTATAAAGAAAAATAATACGTTTAAAATAATAAAAAATAAAAAATAAAAAATAATTAATTAAGTAATTAAATTATAAAAAAAAAAAAAACCTTCCTCCCTCCTCTCCACTAACTTCTCATCCTTTCCCATTATCTCTCATCAACCCAACTCTTACGCCAAAATCTCAAGTTCCTGCCCAACAGAAAAACAACAAATAACTCAAATTTTAGAAAAACTAAAAAAAAAAGGTCTTCAACTATAGAGGCAGATTTACGTGAAGGAGAGAGGCAGACGCTATGAAGGAAGATCTCGTCAGTTTGTTAGGTATATATTGAACTTCCTTTTCTTTTACTCTAATTTCATTTATGGGAAATCACAACCAATTATATTTTATTGTTGGTCAATAATTTTATATAAATTATGGTAATTATGTAGATCGGTGGACAAATGAATCGATTAAATTAAAAACCAAGAATATCTGTAAATAACTGTGAACGGAATAAAATCAGTGTTGGCCTAACAAGGAAAGATTTGGGTGTAAGAATGAATATTTATCAACCCACTGAAAATACAGAAAGAGAAAAATAGAATTACACAGAGTAAATTAAAGAGAGGATTTGGGAGGGAGAAGGATTAAAAATTGGGCAAGAATATTTATCCCACAATGAAAAAGAAAAAAAGAATTGGCAATAATATTTATCAACACAATGAGAACAGACAGAAAGGGAATTATAGGGAAGACCCAGAATACCGCTAACCCAATAAAAAATAGAAAATGCATGGAAGATCTTAAAAGTATTAAATGGTTGATACCCGTGAATATAACAACAACCATATATTTTCATTTATAAAGTAATTCTTAAATATATTCTCATTTATAAAGTATGTCAATAGGCACGATATGGTTAGAAATATTTATATCCCAAAAAATATTAAATCTAGATTGAGAAATTTAACACTTTGTTAAATAGTTAACAAAATTTAGGAATTAGAATTATGAAGTAATTTGGTGATATCTTTAATAGGGTGGAGCGCCTTGATATAAGTGGGAACGAATTCAAGGGACGAAAGCAAGCTAGTTTGGAGTTAGATGAACTTCGGCTAAGGCCATCCAAGTAAGTGGCCTTACTATCGGCATGGTTATATTTGATGTTGACACGTGCCTGTGGTTCTGCACGTGTCATATGTTCTGATATGTGTGAATTATCTGTGAATCGGTATGCTTATATTATGTTTATGTTATGTTATAATATGTGAATTGTATGATAACAATTGTGGTACGATGTGTTCAAGGATATGTTTGAGATAGGATACGAGAAGAATGCACAAAACGAAATGTAACGATAGGAGTAAGATACGTTCATGAAACGTTCATGAAACGTTAAGGTTAGGTTACATACCGGAGTGCTATGGATAGGAGAGATTGATGAAAGAATATGGTTAGGATATGGGTAGAAAGGGATAGGTTTGTGATAGACTGATAGAACGATAGCGTTAGGATACGTTCCTGTGGTGACATGACTAAGGTATGTTCACGTAACGATATGACTGTGATAGGTATAAGAACGTTAAGACTATGATAAGTTAGGGAACGATTTGACCACGAAGTGTTTACAATATGACATGTTTATGATACGATATATTGTGATATGTTATGTTTAAATTTTTTTGTGTGACCATTGAGGTAATTGTTGTATGAATTACACGTTATGAAATGACATGTTAAAAGCATGGAGCTTTTTGTTATGTTTTCTAAATTGTATGTATACAGTATGTTATGAATGACATGATATCACGATAAATGAAATGAAATGTAACCCCGATATGAATGATGAACGATATGTGAAATGATATGAGAAAGGATATGATACGAATGAAATATGATAGCGGGGTTATATTCATTAATGATAAAAGTAGAAATATTGGGGACCTCATGCATTATGTGTGTTCATGCATTTGGGGGATACCCCTATTCCATCACGAGGGCACGGATGCATACATCCAATGGCAGGACAACGATCGTTATGCTTTACATAGCGCTACCGTGACGGTTACTAGTTCTAACGGGTTCCGGCATAAGGGGCTCCTAGAGTATGCCCACCGGTTAAGGAAAGTGGCCCAGCAGTGTGCGAACTAGCTAGTTAGCCCATACTCGCACGTATGGGCTATGTGTATAGTATATGGTACACGTCCAAAGTTTACCCGTTAGGACAGTACCATAGGGAAAACGAAACGAAAGATAGGTCCCATCATCTCATTTGCATGTGATTGTTGCATAACCCCAATAGGGGTCACTTATGAGTATTTCTTTAAATACTCAAGCCATGTGCTACTACATTTTTCAGGTTAAGACAAGGCATTCTTGTACGGCTGACGATGACATCACAACTCGAGACCATGACACATGCATAGGGTAGTCGTATTTATTTTCTTAGACTTAGGCTAGAATAGGATGTTTTTAATTTAAATGTTTATTTATTTTATTTACCCTTTTGTTGTGTCGTTTTTTAAAGGTGTTTTCGTCCGTGTTTTAAGATAAAGGTTATGTTTTATGGAATTTAAATGTAGTCTTCAGCATTCAATGTTTACGATATATATATAGTAGCAATCTTAAATTGAGTAGAAAATTTCGGGTCGTTACATTTTCTCTCTTTTTTGTTTTGTTTTGTTCCAGATCATTTTGGTGTTGTAGGAGGTGTTGGGGAGAGATATTTAGGGAAGGTGGAGAGACTCCATCATTTATTTTTTTTAATTATTATTTACTTATTATTATTTATTTTATTTTTAAATTTTCTAATCAATACACTCTACTTACACTACATAACCTCAAGTGTCCTCTCAGACAAGCCAAAACTTGCACTTAGAGAAACTAGATTACAATTGATGTGTTCATAACACCATCAGAACTCCTGTAACGACCCTAAATTTCTACATATCTAGAGTCGCCACTAACGTTTCATGCTCATCTCTAATGCAGAATATAACTCTAAAAATGCCCATCTTTATTAGCGGAAAAATTTAAAACTTTAGAATACGTTAAAACACTAGAAAACACTGCTGGACTTACGTGTTTCAAACATCATGCTTGAGTTCAAAATAAGATAAAAACAATTACAAATTAAATAATTTAAATAAATGAAATGCAAACACCCTATCCTAACCAAGACTAGAAATTTTAAATATGCAACTATCCTATGCACGCGCCACAGTCTCTGATCACGATGCCACCGTCAACCGTACATGGGTGCCTTGCCTTTACCTGAAAAACAATATGGCACATGGCTTGAGTATTTCGAAGAAATACTCAGTAAGTGACCCCACTATAGGGGTCATGCTAATGTAAACACATGCAATCATGAACAAGGGACCTATCTCTAATCATCTTAAGGGTGACCTCCAGTCTCGGACAAATTGGATGTATAGTACTTCCCTACACACGACTCACACGTGCGAGTGTGAATCCCCAGCGCGCTCGCACACCCCCTGGACCCTCTGGCCAAGCTAATCTGTAGCGACGTCCAGAGGTCAGCGGAACCTCATAGTGTCATGCACCTCATGAACACCCTCATCTGTGTGCATTCGCACCTGTGCGCTTTTGCGCTCACCATACGGTGCGCGTCCCCACTCGTCATCTCTAGGGGAAGTAGCCCTATGCTTATGAACATACAATATGCATAAGATCCCTCTAACTCCAACTATACATCTCTTCTGACACAACCCTCTAGTCTCATCTCTTGGTTACACTATGTAACACCTGCTCGTGGATATTTACGTTAATATCAGTTTCATACTCTTAGGGTTGTGTCCTATGTCGATCTAACGACATGATGCAATATGGCAAACAACATCATAAGGCATGTTCAACATGGAAAACATCAACATGTTAATAACATCGTCATGCATACATCATACTCTTCATAGAAGCCATTAAGTGCATCAGATATAATATGTACGTCATGCATCGAAACATAAATAACGTACATTTAACATACATCACAACACAACATCGCACTCACACATCATCATAAATCAAACAATCTTTAGCCTATCCTATAGTAAGGCCACTTACTTGGTTGGCCTTGACGTGGCCTTGACCGAAGTACTCCCTAAATAGCTAACGTAAACTCCCGTTCCGTGAGAGCTGCTTCCTACGTTGCCGGGGTTTGTTTTCTATCACACCGTTTTCCATCTTCCGTTAGTATTTCACAATTAATTTACCAATAATTCAATAAATGTAAAATACAGCTCTAAAACGGCCTTGGATACCTTAATCGGGGCCGAAAACAGGTCTTGGGGGTCGAAATAGTGGAAGCCGGGCTGAAAATAGGTGAGTCGAGCCGAACAGCCACTAGGAGCCGCCGGAGGAGCTGTCGGAGGAAGCCCGAGCCGTTTGCGTTGAGCCGAGCCGAGGGACGCCTGCGCCGCTGTGTGACACATGGCAGAAGTAAAGCGAGCCATGTCGTGCGGTAGCGTCGGGTCGAAGCGTGGGTCGCGATTCGGTTCGGGTCGCGGGCTGCAGAAGGCTACTAGGCCAAGAATAATCGTTGGGCCTCGGCTTACTGGGCTGGGCCGAAAGTGTTTGGGTTGCAAGACTGTTTAATTGGACCGTGGGTCTGGTCTCTAGTCGGTTCAACTGAACCGTAGCTTCTGGGCTGGTTTGAGTTTTTTGGGCCGCCGTAGTTGGGCTGCGTCGAAGGCAGAGGCCGAGGGAATGGATCGGGCTGGCACACTCGGGTCTTGGGTTTGGGTTGACCCAAATCCGTGGATGTCGTCTTCCTTACCCGACTTCGGTCGATTTTTCGGCGCGTTTCTCTCTCCTTCCCGCGGCATTTTCGTTGCTGATTTCAGTCCTCTTTCTTCCTTTTCCTCTTTGTTTGCCGTTCTTCTTTCCTTCCTCGAAGTTTTGCGGCCTAAGAGTTCCTAAAACCATAGATCTACGAACGTTTAGGAAACCCAAATTTTCCGACCTCGGTTACCAACGACGACGCTTACGAAAAGGCACAAAACGTACCTTGAGTTATTGTGCTTTCGTTAGGGATCCTTCTCGTGGTGGTGACTGATTGTTTGGTGTTGGTTTTCGGGTGGTTTGGGACTCGTCGGAGAAATTAGAAGCTCGCCGACGTTAATCCGAAATCTCTTTCTCTCTCTATTTTCTTTCTCTTTCTCTGTTTGCAGGTACTCTGATGGGTTCTGGGAGTCGTGGGCTAAAGGCTGAGCGAGGTGTGGCTGCCGTTTCACATGGAATCCGTGAAACTCGGCGACTGAGTTTTCTTTTTCTTTTTCTTTTTTTCCCGGGTCGTTACATTTGGATACTGGAAGCTCAAGAACTGAGGTCCCGAATGTCGACGATGAGGTAAGTAGCCACCTTGGAGTTTCTTAAGAAATACTTGTAGGAATCGCTTGAATTTTCATATAAAACCTAAACCAAGTATGACACAAGGATATATGAAAGAAAAATCCAAAGAACCGTGAGTTAAGACCCTAAACCGACAAAATTGCTCGAGATCTAAGGAACGTTAAGATAACCCATTAAATCAGCTATGATGCCTATGAAATTTTAATGCTGAGAATAATATATCATGTTAAGGTTATGTATGAAATTTGGTGTTCGTTGGATAAGGATAAGTAGGTAAACCAAGAAACGGGAAAAAATGACCATAATGCCCCTAAGGATATCTTCCTACGGTTCATGACCTAGATGACCTCTAAATACTATAAAACTCTGTAGTAGACCTTATTTTATGATGTGTGATGATTTGGTGAAGTTTGAAAGCCATTGGAACATGTTAGGTAGCAAAACCAAGAATTAGGGGTGAAATTACCATAATGCCCCTAAGGAAGACTACCTACGGGTTAAGCCCTAAATGACCTCCCAACATTATGAAATGTTGTATAAGGTAATGGAGTTTGGGAGTCATTGGAAAATGTTAGATAGCGAAACCAAGATATGGGGAAAAACGTACAACACGATCCACATGACTTTACCTCCTAGGATGACTAATGAGGTACCCATGAAATAAGAGATTCCCCACAGGTACCCTTGGTTGCTAATAAGATTCTAAGTGCATAAGGTCACGTTGGACTATTCCTAAGAAGAACTTTTAAGTTCCAAGCTTGAACCAAGACGTTATGCATAAACCTAGGACCCCCAAGAATACAAGGAAATACCTAGGTTAATGTAGATGGTATGCTTAACAAGTTGCTAGGATCCATACCCGGAGTAACCGTTATGTTCCATCACGAAGTGTACCACGAGATCCCTATTCCTCTTTAGGTGAGATGCCCTGCTATATGTACCATGAGCAGGCTGTCATGATGGATTTATTATTTTCCTCACCTAAATGAGATGCCCTGCAACACGATATACCAGCAGGATGCCACGTTTATGATAATGTCACCTATGCACTCATGGAGAGAAAACTAAGGGTTACTTTGGAAAAGTTTTCAGGACCAAAACACGATGTATGACATGACAACCTCTAAGGGTTAGTTCCTGAAAACGAAACAAGAAGTCATATCCTATCTCAAGGTCTAAATATGCTCCAAATCACCAACCATGTCCTATAGGGTCTATTTTATATGACACGAGGATAAGCTCAAGATTTCAAGTTGGTTGGAGCAAGTTTGGAACATAAGCCAAGATGGAACTTAAGGAAACACCTAAAGAAAACATGACAAGATTCAAGACTCTTCTAGAACCCTCTAAAGAACTCCCTAGGAATCTATGACCTTCTAGAACAACTCACGCTAAGATGGGTTCATATGATTACGAATGCATGTTACAAGTTATGCTTCAAGAAATTAAGAATCTTAGAAACTTACAAGATTAAGAGCCAAGAACATTACTAGACAAGCTTTACAACTACCAAGATAAGAAGAATGCTAGGTACCACTAAAAAATGAGGACCAAAGTCCTTAGACATGAAAAATCAAGAATGCTAGGTAATACTCTAAGCATGTCTAATTGTGGCTCATAACTCCCACCACGCGGTGCTTTCTAAGGAGGCATTTTTCCTCTTCTAGGTGGGATGCTCTGCACCGTGTTTCCTTTGCAGGATGTCATGTTTGACCTCATTCCCCTCACCTAGATGAGATGCCCTGCGCCATGTTATGATTTGCAGGATGTCATGTTCATGTATGCACCGATCACGCGACCTATATGGTTTATGTTAGATTATGCGACCTTTATGGTCTATGTCATGTTCATGCATGCATCGATCACGTGACCTTTATGGTCTATGCCATGTTCATGCATGCATCGATCACGTGATCTTTATGGTCTATCATGGGGAGTAACATATGGCCACGATGGAGCAAGAAGAGAGTAAGTTATCCTAGCCATGAATTAAGAACCTCCTAAGACCCCCCACGGTACATCATGCTTATGACTTAGACTACGCTGCTTGGAACGCATGAAGCCTTGAGCGTAGGTATTACGACTGTGTCGCTTGGAACGCATGAAGCCTCAGATACAGGATAACAAGTTTATGTCTAGTACCGTAAGTCCTAAGGGGAGTGTCTTGGAGAACGAATTAAGAAACATAACAAGAACATACAATAAGAACAAGAACAAAAGAACAAGAGAAAGAAAAAGTGTGGTACCCTAGCATATTAAGGACACGATTAAGAGAGTAGGCTGCTTACTGAGTCTTTGTACTCATTCCTTATTCTTCCTTTTTTTTCAGGAAATAAGGAGCTGGTCGAGGTCGGGAGCAGACTCTAGAGTAGGTGCCATAGACAAACCTCACCCGTCGTCCTCAACCCTTTTGTTTTAGTGTCTTATGTCTTTTCTTATTTTGTATTTTAACATTGTGTTGTGTTTTAAAATACTTTGTATCAACTTTATTTTGATAGAATATAAATATAATAAATGAAATGTTTTAAGTTTTGGCTGTTTTATTTTGTTAAAAATTTTACCCATTTTTTTGGAGTCATCGAGTCAACCCGATCCTTACAATGTATGAGTATGACATTGTGTTGTGATGTATGTTAAATGTACGTTATTTATGTTTCGATGCATGACGATGTTATTAACATGATGATGTTATTAATATGATGATGTTTTCCATGTTGAACATGCCTTATGATGTTGTATGTCATATTGCATCATGTCGTAGATCGACATAGGACACAACCCTAAGAGTAAAAAAATGATATCAATGTAAATATCCATGAGCACGTGTTACACAGTGTAACAAAGAGATGAGATTAGAGGGTTGTGTCAGAAGAGACGTATAATTGGATTTAGAGGGACCTCATGCATATTGTATGTTCATAAGCATAGGGCTACTTCCCCTAGAGATAATGAGTGCGGACGCGGACCGTATGATGAGCGCGAATGCGCACAGATGAAGGTGTTCATGAAGCGCATGACACTATGGGGTTCCGCTGACCTCCAGATGTCGCTATAGTTTAGCTTGACTAGAGGGTCCAGGGGGTGTGCGAGCGCCCTGGGGATTCACACTCGGCCGTGTGAGTCGTGTGTAGGGAAGTACTACATATCCAATTTTTCTGAGACTGGAGGCCACCCTTATGATGAATAGAGATAGGTCTCTAATTCATGATTGCATGTGTTTGCATTTGCATGGCCCCCTATAGTGGGGCCACTTACTGAGTATTCTTCGAAATACTCAAGCCGTGTACCACATCATTTTTCAAGTAAAGGCAAGGCACACTTGTACGGAGGACGGCGGCATCGCGAACCGAGACTGTGGCACATGCATAGGGTAGACTCATATTTAAATTCCTAGTCTTAAGTTGGAATAGGTTGTTCTGCATTTCATTGTTTTAAATTATTTTGTATTTGTTTTTATTTTCTTTAAATTTCAGTATTTCGTATTTAAACACGTAAGATCATGACTGTGTTTTCCAGAGAAGAAGTTTTTTTAAGCATTTTTTGAAGTTTAAGTTATAAATGATGTTCATGTAAGAGTTATATTTCCACATAAGAGATGAGCATGATACGTTAGTAGTCACTTTGAGTATGTGGAAATTTAGGGTCGTTACAGTTGGTATCAGAGCTCTAGGTTTTAGATTCTTTAGACTAGCCTACGATATAGGCTTGGCACGTTCCATGGTTCAAACGTCGATGCCCCGTCATCGTCAGGTACGCCTTGCACAAGATAAGAAAAGAGAAACGTTTTCGAACTCGCATGCATTTTTATGTTAATATTACTGAAATTGTTGTGACATTTCACTTATTTATTTAAGAGTATGATGTGATGCGTTGATTACTGAGTGATTTTGTTTGCAATATGATGTGAACTTATTATATGTGATGTATAGAATAAGTTCATAAGTAATGAGCCTTAGACTTAAGAGATGCTATCTTGGTTTCTAGAACCATGCTGCCTAGATCACGCGAAAGAGTAAGACGAGGAAGGGGACGACCTTCTATTAGAGGTAGAGGATGAGGTGAGACTGAAGAGAGTGCACCTCGAGAAGGATCAGAGACAGAGTTTGAATTAGAACCCTTATTGCATGTATGGTCAGCAAGCACCCCTACGAGGGTAGACCTAGTAACTAAGGATAAAGTAATGAATGGCCGAGTAATAGCAGGCGACCAAACTCTAAGAGTAGATCTAATAGTAGTAAAAATGATCGACTTCGACGTAATACTAGGCATGGATTGACTAGATGCAAACTGTGCTAGTATAGACTGTCGCAAAACAAACAAAAAAAAAAGTGATATTCCACCACCAGTGATACCTAGCTTTAAATTTAAATGCACCAATACCGGGACTACCCCAAAGGTAGTCTCGATGATTAAAGCAAAGAGATTAGTCCAACAAGGCGGTTGGTCTATATTAGCAGGTGTCGTAGACGTAAGAGGAAAAGAAAAGACCCTAGAAAACGTGCCAATAGTAAACAAGTTCCCAGATGTATTTCCTGACGAACTACCTGGAATACCCCCTTCCCGAGTGGTCAACTTCATCATCGAACTCGAGCCGGGAACTGGGCCTATTTCCAAAGCACCCTATCGCATTGTGCCAACAGAGTTGAAGGAACTCAAGGCACAATTACAAGACTTACTGGATAAAGGGTTCATTCGACCTAACGTATCCGTTGGAGTGCGCCAATGTTGTTTGTTAAGAAGAAAGATGGATCGATGCGTATGTGCATCGATTATAGAGAGCTAAAAAAGAGAACCATAAAGAACAAATACCCTCTGCCTAGAATAGAAGATTTATTCGATCAACTAAGATAGGCAACGGTAATTTCTAAGATAGATCTGCGGTTAGGTTACCATTAAATAAAGAGTAAAGAAAAAGACGTACGAAAGACAGCATTTAAGACAAGGTACGATCACTACAAGTTCGTAGTGATGTCATTTTACCTCACCAACGAAAACGCCGGAGTCGGCAATGAAACGCTATGCGAAGGAGAGAGAAAATGCGCCGGAAAATCGGCCAAATTCGGGCAAGGAAGACGAGATCCACGGATCCTGGTCAACCCGAACCCAAAACCCGAGAGAGCCAGCCCTATTCTTTCCCTCGGCCTCTGCCTTCGGCCCAGCCCAACTACAGTGGCCGAAACCTCAAACTAGCCCAAAAGCTACGGTTCAGTTGAACCAACCCGAGACAAGACCCACGGTCCAATCGAACCGGCCTGCAACCCAAACACTTTTGGCCCAGCTCAGTAAGCCGAGGCCCAACGATTGGTCTTGGCCCAGCAGCCTTCTGCAGCCCGCGACCTGAATCGGACTGCGACCTGCGCTTCGACCCGACGCTACCGCATGACGTGACTCGCTCTGCTGCTGCCACGTGTCACACATCAGCGCAAGTGGTCCCGCAGCTCGGCTCGGCAGAAACGGCTCGGGCTCCCACCAGTGATGCTCCAGCGGCTCTAGCGGCTGTTCGGCTCGGCTCACCTATTTTTAGCCCGATTTCCACTGTTTCGACCCTTCCGAACCTGTTTTCGGCTCTGATTAAGGTATCCGAGGCCGTTTTAGAGCCGTATTTCACGTTTATTGAATTTTTGGTAAATTAATTGTGAAATACTAACGAAAGATGGCGAACGGTGTGATAGAAAACAAACCCCGGCAACGTAGGAAGCAGCTCTCACGGAACGGGAGCTTACGTTTAGCTATTTAGGGAGTACTTCGGCCAAGGCCAACCAAGTAAGTGGCCTTACTATAGGATAGGCTAAAGATTTTTTGATTTATGATGATGTGTGAGCACGATGTTGTGTTGTGATGTATGTTAAATGTACGTTATTTATGTTTTGATGCATGACGTACATATTATATCTGATGCATTTAATGGCTTCTATGATGAGTATGATGTATGCATGACGATGTTATTAACATGTTGATGTTTTCCATGTTGAACATGCCTTATGATGTTGTTTGCCATATTGCATCATGTCGTTAGATCGACATAGGACACAACCTTAAGAGTATGAAACTGATATTAACGTAAATATCCACGTGCACGTGTTACATAGTGTAACTAAGAGATGAGACTAGAGGGTTGTGTCAGAAGAGATGTATAGTTGGACTTAGAGGGACCTCATGCATATTGTATGTTCATAAGCATAGGGCTACTTCCCCTAGAGATGACGAGTGCAGATGCGCACCGTATGATGAGCGCGAAAGCGCACAGGTGCGAATGCACACATATGAGGGGTGTTCATGAGGTGCATGACACTATGGGGTTCCGCTGACCTCCGGACATCGCTACAGATTAGCTTGACCAGAGGGTCCAGGGGGTGTGCGAGCGCCCTGGACATTCACACTCGCACGTGTGAGTCGTGTGTAGGGAAGTACTACACATCTAATTTGTCCGAGACTGGAGGCCACCCTTAAGATGATTAGAGATAGGTCCCTAATTCATGATTGCATGTGTTTGCATTAGCATGGCCCCTATAGTGAGGTCACTTACTGAGTAATTCAAAGAAATACTCAGGTCGTGTGCCATATTATTTTTCAGGTAAAGGCAAGGCGCCCATGTATGGTTGACGATGGCATCGTGATTAGAGACTGTGGCGCGTGCATAAGATAGTTGCATATTTAAATTTCCTAGTCTTGGTTAGGATAGGGTGTTTGCATTTCATTTATTTAAATGATTTAATTTGTAATTGTTTCTATCTTATTTTGAACTCGAGCATGATGTTTGAAATACGTAAGTCCGGCAGTGTTTTCTAGTGTTTTAACGTATTCTAAAGTTTTAAATTTTTCCGCTAATAAAGATGAGCATTTTTAGAGTTATATTCAGCATTAGAGATGAGCATGAGACGTTAGTGGCGACTCTAGATATGTGGAAATTTAGGGTCGTTACACTAGTGTACTCGAAAGCAGACCTAAAACACTAGGAACACCTCTGAAAAGTCCTAGCCACCCTAAGAGAGAACACGTTGTACGCCAAGTTCTCAAAGTGCGAATTTTTATTACGACAAGTCTCTTTCCTAGGACACATGGTGCCAAAGGACAGAGTATTCGTAGCTCCCACTAAGGTCGAAGCGGTCACAATGTTGGAATGCCCAGCTACGGTAACATCAGTATGGAGTTTCTTGGGACTAGCGGGATACTATCGATGGTTCGTGTAGAACTTTGCTAGGATAGCCTCGCATTTGACACAGTTAACGAGAAAAGGAGTACCATTTACATGGAATGATGCTTGTGAGGCAAGCTTCTAGAACCTAAAAGAGAGATTGGTAACTGCCCTGGTACTCACAGTACCCGAGAGCTTAGAAGGGTGCGTAGTCTATAGTAACGCGTTCAAGAAGGGACTAGGATGTGTGTTAATGCAACACGGTAAGGTCGTTGCATACGCGTCCCGTCATCTAAAAGAATACGAAAAGAATTACCCTACCCACGACCTGGAATTGGCCGCTGTAGTCTTCGCGCTGAAAATTTGGCGACACTACCTATATGGAAAGAAAACTCAAAGTTTTACCAACCACAAGAGTTTAAAATATTTCTTCACCCAAAAATAGTTTAAAATATTTCTTCACCCATAAAGAGTTAAATATGAGTCAGAGAAGGTGGCTAGAATTGGTCAAGGACTACGATGTAGATATCCAGTACCACCCTGGAAAAGCAAACGTGGTCGCAGACGCTTTGAGTAGAAAGACAGCCCACTTGTCGGCCCTCATTATTTGGGAAGTAAGGGTACAAAGAGAATTCGATCGAGTCAACATAGTTGTAGCAACCGAGAGAGTCATAGCACAGCTGGCCCGACTCATAATGCAACCTACACTTAGGCAGAGAATTATTACCTCCCAACGAGAGGATCCTAACATACAGAAATTTCTAGGCCAGCTAGACGAAAATCCAATAGACGGATTCTCGAAGTCCTCAGATGAAGGACTATTGTATTAGGGACGCCTATGTAGAAATTGAAAAAGCTCTGATACCAATTTGTAGAAATTGAAACCGCTCTGATATCAATTTGTAGAAAAATAGACGCTCACTCTGAATCTAACTCGTTTAGATAACTCACACGAAAACTGTGAAGGGGTGTCGAGAGGGGAGAGAGACAAGGAGAAAAGGAATTTTGAAAAGCCTTTTACTATTGCTCTGTACTTCTTTCTCTCCACTTGCTCTTTTGCTCTGCTTACTCTAATGAAAAAAAGTTAATTTATAGGTTTACTAGTGTACTTCTTTCTCTACACTTGCTCTTTTGCTCTGCTTACTCTAGTGAAAAAAAGTTAATTTATAGGTTTACTAGAGGCTAAATATGGCCATCAGAATGCCATCATTTTCTCACCCATGAACCCACCCTCTCCTAAATTAATTACTTGTCTTTCATTTTTTTCTTTTGGCCTTTCCCTTTTGCGACTCAGTTTAAAAAACAAACAAAAAACCCATTTAAGTTTATTTTTCCAATAGCCTATGTATCCCGGGAATAGAGGAGTTAAGGAAAGAAATATTGACGGAAGCTCACAACTCGTCATTTGCCATGCACCCAAGAGGTACTAAGATGTACCAAGATTCAAAACAACATTTCCAGTGGAAGATCATCAAGAGGGACGTGGCCGAGTTTGTGAGAAAGTGCTTAGTTTGTCAACAAGTAAAAGCTCCTAGACAAAAGACGGCAGGGATGTTATAGCCCCTAAGTATACCAGAGTGGAAGTGGAAAAACATAACAATGGACTTCATAGTAGGATTACCCAAAACGCTTAAAGGCTAAATAGTGATCTGGGTAATTGTCGATAGGTTGACCAAGTTGGCACACTTCTTACCTGGGAAAGCCACATATACAGTTGATAACAGGGCGCAACTGTATGTGATAGAAATAGTAAGACTACATGGAGTTCCAATGTCTATAGTGTCAGATCGAGATCCACGCTTTACGTCAGCGTTCTGGCGCGGACTTCAAAAAGCGTTGAGTACTCGGCTTGAATTTGGCACCGCCTTCCACCCCCAAACAGATGTACAAATGGAGCACCTAAACAAAATCTTAGAGCACACGCTACGCGCTTGCATATTAGATTTTAAAGGAAGTTGCGCTTTCAAGGCACTATTGGAATGACACCGTTCGAGGCCCTGTGTGGGAAACGGTGCAGGTCCCCGCTATGTTGGGATGAGGTAGGTGAGACAGAGCTAGTAGGACCTGAGCTTGTTCTACTGGCCAATGACGCTGTCCAGAAAATTCGATCGAGGATGCATGCCGCTCAAAGTAGACAGAAAAGCTACGCCAATGTAAGGCGTAGAAACTTAGAGTTCAAGATAGGGGATCTAGTATTCCTAAAGGTAGCACCCATGAAAGGTGTCTTGAGGTTCGGACGTAAGGGCAAGTTAAGTTCTAAATTCATTGGACCATTCGAGATCCTAGAGCGAATTGGTCCAGTAGCATATAAGTTAGCCCTACCTCCTGCCCTACCTCCCGCCCTCTCAGGAGTACACGATGTATTTTACGTGTCGATGTTGAGAAAATACATGACGGACCCTATCCACATAATAGATTACGAGCCCTCCAACTCATCAAAGATTTGAGTTACGAGAAAAAAAAAACCCAAAAGAATATTAGTCGGGAAGTAAAAGCGTTACACAATAGCATTACGTTTGTTAAGGTGTTGTGACGAAATCACCACACCGAGGAATCCACGTGGGAACGTGAAGACGAAGTAAGAGAAAAATACTCCGAGTTAGTACAAGAGTTTGAGACTTTCGAGCACGAAAGTTTTTTTTATGGGTATATAATGTAACTATTGGAAAATTTAAAAAAAGAAAATAAAAATAAAACTGATAATCGTAATAATAATAATAATAATAAATTAAATTAAATTAATAAATGATCCCTCCCTCTCCACCTTCCCCAAATATCTCACTCAACACCTCCTACCACGGGAGAATGATCAACCATTCTGCAAGCAAAGAAAAAATAGAACAGAAAGAAAAAAAAACGTCAAATTTGAGAAAAACGAAAATGGCCTTCACTGGTAGAAAACGAAAATGGTCTTCACCAGTAGAACATAAAAATGGCCTGTTAAAATATATCACTAGCCCAATAGAGTCAAGCCCAATATTTCTACGAGCCTAAGCTCATTGTATGTTTATTTTGGTAGATATTTTAGAATAAAGATATCTAGAGATTTTAGGAAAGAGATCTAGATATTCTAGGAAAAAGATTTAGATTTGTTACGAATAGATTGCGTAGGTTCTAGTATAAATACCCCTCCACCCTACCTAGGTTTTCATCCCAAGAAATCCCAAGCAATATAAAGTAGTAGTATTTACAAAGTGTCTTGTATTCTCTTCTCGATTGGTCTTAATAAAGAGTGCGAGTGTTTCCCACAGAGAGTTGTGTTCAACAATTTGGTATCAGAGCGAGGTTAGTGTAGGCTGTTAGATCTCTTGGAATTCTTAGTATGCTCTGTGGTTGTAGCTCTGTCTGATCTTCCACATCAGAAACGATTTCTTGAGATTAGTAGTGAGTGAGTTTCTTTTGTGTCGTGAGTAGTCTGTGACTCTGCAAGTCTTGTATCGAAAAGGCTTGTTTGGTATTACTGAGGTATTGTCAACACGATGGATGACTTCCAAATCGTAGGAGGAATCAAGAAACTCAACAACAACAACTACAATACGTGGGCAACATGCATGATGTCCTATTTACAAGGACAGGATCTTTGGGAGATCGTTGGCAGGTGTGAAACTACGCCGCCAGAGGAGGATTCTAACGGCGCCTTGCGCAAATGGAGAATCAAAGCAGGCAAAGCAATGTTTGCCTTGAAGACCACAATCGAAGAAGAGATGTTAGAGCATATTTGGGATGATAAGACACCGAAAGAAGCATGGGACACGTTCATGATGTTGTTCTCAAAGAAGAACGATACGAGGCTACAACTTCTGGAGAATCAGTTGTTGTCAATTTCACAACGTGACATGACGATTGCTCAGTACTTCCACAAGGTCAAATCGATCTGTCGGGAGATTACTAAACTAGACCCGAAGTCTGCCATTGTAGAATCTCGAATGAAGAGGATTATAATCCATGGATTGCAACCATAATATAGAAGCTTTATTATTGCTGTACAAGGATGGCCCACCCAACCATCACTTGTAGAGTTCGAAAATTTGTTAGCTAGCCAAGAAGCCATGGCTAAACAAATGGGAGGCATCACATTAAAAAGTGAAGAAGAAGCACTCTACACAAGTGAAAGTCGGAGCAATAATAGGCCGTCTACCAAACGTGGATACAATGGTGACAAAAGAAGAAGCCACCAAGGAACTGCACAATCTGGGAGAACTCAAAAGAACGATAACCAAAGTTCTCAAGGAAGAAGGGCCACATGTCCAGAGAGTGTTGGTCCAAGAAAAAATCTGTCGAAAGCAACGTGGCATCCTCCAACGTAGAGATTGAGGAGGAATGGGATGCAGAGGCAATATGTCTCATAGAAGAATACGAGCTAGCACTCATGGCAATGATGGAAGAGCATATCGATTACGAGGATGATTGGATCATTGATTCAGGATACTTAAACCACATGATTGACGATCAAAGCGGTGCAATGGAAGAGGGGTGGCCCTCAGAGAAGGAAGTATTACCAGGCTTGGACAACACTGAAGAAATTCTTCCACAGAAGATGAAGGAGCAAACTGAAGAAACTCTTCCACAGAAGATGGGGGAGAAAATTGTATACGTTTGCTTAAATGCTGATGTGCCTGGAGATTTGAGTGACATTGATGTTGATGAGCAAGAAGTGACTCAACCAAGTGAACCTGCTGAAAAGGAAATGGCACCTCAACAACTTAGACAGTCAGAAATAATCCAAAAGTTAAATCCAGAGTATGCCAATGCAACTATTGTAGAAAACGGAGTTAATGAGCCAGACACATGTGAAGCATCACAAAACTTGGCTTGCCAGAAAGCGATGGAGGAAGAAATTATAGTCTTGGAGCAAAATCAAACTTGGGAACTAGTGCCAAGACTAGGAGATGTCAAACCCATCTCTTACAAGCGGGTCTACAAAATAAAGCATCGACCGGATGGATCAACTGAGAGACACAAGGCTCGACTCGTAGCTCGAGGATTTTCTCAAGAATATAGACTAGAATATGATGAAACGTTTAGTCCAGTGGCGAAGATCATTATCGTACATGTTCCTCTAGTACTTGTGGTAAATGAAGATTGGAAGTTATGGCAGATAGATATGAAGAAAGCTTTCTTGGATGGAGATTTGGACCGGGAGATCTACATGAACCAACCAAATGGATTTGAAAATGAAGTTGGAGCAATTAGTCAGTACGGCCAAAGTCCAAAGAATCTTCATTTGGATCCGACTCGATGGATCTTGAGATATGTCAAAGGTACAATCAATTATAATCGTTTGTACAAAAGAAGTAAAGTTTGCAAGCTAGTTGGATACCGTGATGCTGACCATGCAGGATATCACAATACCCGAAGATCAAGCATCAGAGAAGTAGAGTATAGAGCAGCAACTGGAGCAGCTCAGGAAAGTTGTAACGACCCTAAAATTTTACCTATTTTTTCTAAGGTCATTATTACACTTTGAAATGCGGAATAAACATTAAGTGGGCCCTGTATCATTAATGCGACTTACACTCGCCTTTTATTACCTCGTGGAAGAAAAAAATACAAGGGAAAGAAAGGAAAAAGAACAAAACTAAAATAAATCTCTTATCCTACCCTAAGGTTTATTATGCAAATACAATTCAACCTATACTAGCCAAAACTAATCACTCAAACCGAATTCAACTTATACTAACCTATACTATGAAGGGACAAAAAGAAAGATGACTGCCCTATGCATGTGCCACGGTCCCGGGGTGTACGATGTCGCCGACGATCTCACATGGGTGCTTTACCCTTATCTGGAAAAAAAGTATAGCACGAGGCTTGAGTATTTCTAGAATACTCAGTAAGTGACCCCCCTATTGGGGTTATGCAACATTCACAAGCAATGCAATGATGGGACCTATCCTTCGTTTCGTTTCTTTTTTTTTTTCCTACGGTGCTGTCCTAACAGGTAACTCTGGACGTGTACCATATACTCTACACACAGCCCATACGTGCGAGTATGGGCTCACCAGCTAGTTCGCACACCGCTGGGCCACTTTCATTACCCGGTGGGCATACTCTGGGAGCCCCTTATGCTGGGACCCGTTAGAACTAGTAACCGTCACGGCAGCGTTATGCAAGGCATAACGATCGTTGCCCTGCCATTGGGTGTACGCGTCCATACCCTCGTGATGGAATGGGGGTATCCCCCAAGATGCATGAACACACACAATGCATGAGGTCCCCATTAATACTATATTATCATTAATGAACATGACCCCTCAGTTACGTTCCATGCAAACATGTCAACCTCGTTCCCTATTTACGTACCATACATAACTCTATTAGGGTTATGTTCTCATGAATCTACCTTATTTCATGTCATACAATTCATGCAGTTAATATTCAACATTCCACACAATCATGTCACAACCATTCAAGAACAACTTAACGTCACATGCATTACATATCATATCAGATTACAAAGCATACATAGCATACAATTACGTTCACATAGGTACGTATTTAAACACACAATTCAATGCACTATTTAATGACACGTACGAAACCACGGGCACGTGTCATCACACAACAACAACGCGTAATCCTAAGACGGGGTGAGCCACTTACTTGGTAGGCCTTAGCCGAAGTACTCCCTAAAATATAACGTAAGCTCCTAGCTCCTCGTAAAACGTTCTACGCTTCCGTGGGTGGTTGGTTCCTTAAACGGGGCCGAAACCACGTCCAGGAGGGTCGGAACGGTGACAAACGGGTCAGAAATAGGTTTCCCGAGCCGAATAAGCTGCCGGAACCGAGGAGCCGCCATCGAGCCGGGGGGTGCCGCGCTGCTGAGGTGACACGTAGCACAACCAGAGAGCGACACGTACAACGGTCCGGGTCGAGGCACGGGTTTACGGGTCGAGCGCGCGGGTATGGGTTGGCCGCGAGCGATGGGTCGGCCCAAGCTGGAGGCTGTGTAGGTGGGCTGGGCCTTAACTGATTTTCTGGGCTGGGCCGAAGCGTTTTGGGCTGCGAGAGGTTTCGTCGACCGAATTGGGTCAGCGTGGGTTGGGTTCAGTTCGGGTTGCGGGGTCCGACGTTCGGGTCGGACTTCGTCTTCTTCGTCCGGTTTCCTTGCCGATTTCTGGCGACCGCTCTCTCCCTCTATGACGTCGCTTCGCCGTCCTTTTTCCCTCCCTTTTCTCCGTTTCCGAGTCTCCTTCTTCCCCTAATCTCATTTTTGGGATTAGTTTGGAACGTAACGGCCTAACACTCCCGGATCTGAGAGGGTTTGGGGATCCGACGCTCTATCTTCCTTGCGGGCGGTGTACAACGTGTAGGACTCGCCTAAATCTATCCCCGGTGTATGTAAAAGTCTCTAGGATTACTTTCGTTACGTGAGATTGAAGTTTGACGTCGATTTCGTAAGGTTTGGGCCTCGCTGGAGTTTCGTCGGCTTTTTCCTCTTCCTTCGTTTTTCCCTTTTTCCTTTTCTTTTTCCTTCCTTGCAGGTGCTCTCGGGGTGGCTGAAGGTCGGGTTCGTGTTTCCTCGGCGATCCCGACTTCGCCCGCCCTTCATTGCGACAACCGATCTGCGATTCGCCTAGCAGAAAATCCAGTGTTTCATGCTAGAACAAAGCATGTGAAGGTGCACTACCATTCCATTAGAAAGAGAGTTCTAAAGGAAGAAATCAAGATGCAGCAAATCAAAACTGATGACCAAGTGGCAGGCTTGTTTACAAAAGGGCTAACATGAGAGCTTTCGTTGACAACTCAACATGGTGCAGCGATTGAGGACTAGTGTTGAGGGGGAGTGTTAAAATATCATCACTAGCACAATAGAGTCAAGCCCAATATTTGTACGAGCCTAAGCCCATTGTATGTTTATTTTGGTAGATATTTTAGAATAAAGATATCTAGAGATTTTAGGAAAGAGATCTAGATATTCTAGGAAAAAGATTTAGATTTGTTACGAATAGATTGCGTAGGTTCTAGTATAAATACCACTCCACCCTACCTAGGTTTTCATCCCAAGAAATCCCAAGCAATATAAAGTAGTAGTATTTACAAAGTGTCTTGTATTCTCTTCTCGATTGGTCTTAATAAAGAGTGCGAGTGTTTCCCACAGAGAGTTGTGTTCAACATGGCCTTCACCGGTAGACGCAGATTTACGTGAAGAGGGATATCATCGTTAAGGTACACATTAAATCATTCCTTTTCGTTTATCTTAATTTCATTCTAGGAAATCACAACCAATTATATCTCAATTCTTAACTTCGCAATTATTTAAGTCAATAATTTTGCATGAATTCTGGTAAATCATTAGCCAAATGAATGCTTAAATTAGAAACTAATAATATTTGTGAAGGTAATTCCAGAATTAAAAGGAGGGAAAAAAAATAAAGAAACAATAGGATTTTGAAAGAAGGATCCATTAAATTACAGAGAAGAAAAATAGAGAGAATAAAAAAAAGAAGAAAAAATTGGGAAAAAGAATCCATTAGAATACATGAAAAAAAAATAGGCTTGAAAGGAGACCTAACAAAATCAAAAGAAAAAAAAAATACAGAGATAACAACGGCACAAAAAAAAAGATTTAGAGGTAAGAATGGATTAAAACTTTGGCCAATAATATATATGAAAGATTTCAAAGTAAGCAAAAATATTTATGAACAAAAATTAAAAGATAAAGCATGAGTACATGTACACAGACAAAACATGAAAGATTGGATTAAATATCAGAAGGCAATAAGAAAATGAAAGATAAAAAATGTGAGAAGGCAACAAATATTAAAAGATAAAGCGAGTACAATAAGAAAATGAAAGGTCTGATTAAATATCAAATGGGAAGAAAGTATAGAATACTATCACTTCAAATAACTCTATCAAATTCTTAAAATAGTAATAGTAGGGAATGAAATCTTAATAAAAATAGAATTATATATGTATTATAACGGTCTAAGACTTTACTCATGCAAAGTCTTTAATGCTCGCATGAAGTCTAGTACATGAACCATTGTAAGAGTTAGAGAATTGAACGTGAAATTGATGTCATGGATTCATATAGGTTGACGTGGATACAAAGGACCAAATCGAACTTTCATTAAGGATAAATTGATGACACCCGCCTAAGCTAATCAGGTAAGTGGTCTTATTATAGGATAGGCTAAAGATTGTTTGAATTATGATGATGTATGAGTATGACGTTGTGCTGTGATGTATGTTAAATGTACGTTAGTTATGTTTCGATGTATGACGTACATGTTATATTTGATGCACTTAATGGCTTCTATGAGAAGTATGATGTATGCATGACGATGTTATTAACATGATGATGTTTTCCATGTTGAATATGCCTTATGATGTTGTATGTCATATTGCATCATGTCGTAGATCGATATAGGACACAACCCTAAGAGTAAGAAAATGATATCAATGTAAATATTCATGAGCACGTGTTACACAATGTAACAAAGAGATGAGATTAGAGGGTTGTGTCAGAAGAGACGTATAATTGGATTTAGAGAGACCTCATGCATATTCTATGTTCATAAGCATAGGGCTACTTCCCCTAAAGATGATGAGTGCGGACACGCACCGTATGATGAGCGTGAATGCTCACAGGTGCGAATGCGCACAGATGAAGGTGTTCATGAGGCGCATGACACTATGGGGTTTCGCTGACCTCCAGACGTCGCTACAGTTTAGCTTGACTAGAGGGTCCAGGGGGTGTGCGTGTGCCCTGGGGATTCACACTCGCACGTGTGAGTCGTGTGTAGGGAAGTACTACATATCCAATTTGTCCGAGACTGGAGGCCACCCTTATGATAAATAGAGATAGGTCCCTAATTCATGATTGCATGTGTTTGCATTTGCATGGCCCCCTATAGTGGGGCCACTTACTGAGTATTCTTCGAAATACTCAAGCCGTGTGCCACATCATTTTTCAGGTAAAGGCAAGGCGCACTTGTACGGAGGACGGTGACATCGCGAGCAGAGACTATGGCACGTGCATAGGGTAGACTCATATTTAAATTCCTAGTCTTAAGTTGGAATAGGTTGTTTTGCATTTCATTGTTTTAAATTATTTTGTATTTATTTTTATTTTCTCTAAATTTCAGTATTTCGTATTTAAACACGTAAGACCATGGCTGTGTTTTCCAGAGAAGAAATTGTTTTAAGCGCTTTTCAAAGTTTAAGTTATAAATGATGTTCATGTAAGAGTTATATTTCCGCATAAGAGATGAGAATGAGACGTTAGTAGCGACTCTGAGTATGTTGCAATTTAGGGTCGTTACACTATAACATGACCCTTCTCGGCCTCCTAACAATAACTCCAATCTAGCATCGACATATAGAGTGAACATTCATTATTTAATGTCCCTATAGCCTAATAATAGCTACCACGTAACCCAAGAAAAACATAGGTTCTTACAAGCTTTACAACATATCATAAACTACTAAACAAGGTTAGAATGCATGCCTGGTCGCGGCGAGGCGTGTCATCGAGCTGAGTAGTGGGTTACAACTCTCTATCCTAGAAAAAGTCCTTTGATTATCACAATACAATAATGTTGGTTCGGGCAGCAGAACTTTCAAGTTTTGAAGAATGTATCTCAGCCAAGTTAACTCTAAACGAGTATTTGTCATAGCTCGATACTCGTCTTCTGTTGATGATATGGACACATTCGTTTGCTTTTTGGACTTCCAAGAAATAATTGAATGTCCGAGTAAAATGCAAAACCCAAAAATAGACCGTGTGGAAGTTTGACAACCACCCCATTCAGAATTGCAATATGCTTGTAATCTCAAGTTGTTTTTAGATGGTAGTAGAAGCCCTTGACCAGGAGTACCTTTGATGCATTTCAGAACTCGAAGAGTTGCCTCCCAATGTCGTTTTCTTGGTTCATGCATAAATTGACTAAGCATACGAACTGAATATACTATGTCAGGCCTAGTAACGGTTAAATATATTAATCTGCCAATCAACCATGTGTATTTACTTGAATCATTCAACTTCTCTTATTCTGTTGAAAAAAGTTTCAGATTTTGCCCCATAGGAAATTTTTTGGACATGCTCATGTAAGACCTGTGTCTTAAAGAATGTCTAGAGCATACTTCCTTTGAGACATAAAAATTCTTTTTCTAGATCGAGAAAATTCAATGCCTAGGAAATATTTCAAATTCCTTAAATCTTTGATAAAGAATTTCTCGAGTAAACTAGTCTTGAGATGTTGAATTTCTTCGAGATCATTGTCTGTCAACAGAATATCTTCAATATAGATAAGAACTGCGAAACAAGTACATCTACTATTAGTAAATAAAGAGTAATCTGTTCTGGACTGAGTGTAGCCTGCATTTTGTATAGTGGTAGAGAATATGGAGAATCAATTGTAAGAAGCTTGTTTTAACCCATAAAGAAATTTATGTAGCCGACATACTATATTCTTCCCCTATCGGCGAAGACGTGGTGGTAAAGACATGTAGACTTCCTTGTCTAGATTACCATGGAGAAAGATATTTTGAACATCTAACTAATGAGTGAACCATTTTCGAGCAGCAGCAATAGTGAGTAAGCAACGAAGTGTAGTAAGTTTCGTTGTAGGAGAAAATGTCTCTTTATAATCAATACCTTCCACCTGAGTGTATTCTTTTGCTACCACCCAAGCTTTATAGCGTTCAACAAAACATCAAAGTTGTATTTAATCTTGTACACCCAACGAAAACCTAGCTTTATGGTCAGGTGGTAGAGGAACGAGAGACCAAGTATGATTACATTCCAAAACTGCAATTTCAGCATTCATAGCTTGCTGCCATAATGGGTCGTCAACTGCCTCATCATAGATTTTAGGTTCTGTCTGGGTTGTAATAAGAGCTAGAAAAGCACGTTGAGTAGGAGAAAAACGAGAAATAAAAGGTAATGATGAAGGGGATACTTGGTGTCAGTGTTGGGACTTGAGCTAGATGTTAAATGATTGGCTGCAGAAGACATTTCATAATCCTTATGCCAAGCTGGAGGCTATTTGGTACGAGTAGAACGTCGGAGTGAAATTAATGTATCAGACGGGATAAGATTAGAATTAGTGGGTGAATCTGGAGAAGGAATAGAAGGTGTAGGAGATGACGAAATAGAAGGTGAAGGAATAGAAGATGGGAAAGGATTAGAATAGATGTTTGAGTAATATGAATCATGAAGTGATAAAATAGAAGTCGAAGGAGATAATGTCAAAGTTTGTGAATCTGATGAAAAAGGAAAATCATCTTCACAAAATTTAACATCACGACTGATAAAGAATTTGTGAGATTGCATGTCATACAACTTGTAACCTTTGTGACCACAAGGATATCCTATGAAAACACAAGGAATTGCCCGAGGTTCAAATTTTTGTTTAGGATGTACTACAGTTGCATAAAATTTACAACAAAAAACTTTAAGATGATGAAATATAGGTGGTCGTTTGTAGAGTGTTTCAAAGGGTGTCTTGTTAGATAACAATGGTGATGGTGTTCTATTTATAAGATAAACAACAGATAAAATGTACACTCCCCAAAAATTAAGTGGAAATGTGACTGAAAGGGAAGAAACCTAGCTACATTTAGGATATGACGATGCTTACGTTCTACAACTCCATTTTTTTGTGGAGTGTAGACACAAGTGCGCTGAAATTCAATGTCACAAGAAGTAAAAATTGGTTACAAAGATAGGAACTCAGTCCGATTGTCTGATCGTACTATCTTGATAGTAGTATGAAATTGAGTTTGAACGAATTTAACAAAGTTCATTAACAAATGATGTACTTCTGATTTATCTTGCATAAGAAAAACCCAAGTACATCGAGTAAAATAATCAATAATAGTGAGAAAAACGCTAACTAGAATGGGTAGGAATTTTATGAGGTCCCCAAACATCACAATGTAACAAATCAAAAGCAAAATGTGTTGTTATGGAGCTTCTTGGAAAATACAACCTAGTTTGTTTTGCTAATGGACAAATACTATAGTTATGAGAAAAAGTAACATTATCGAGAATTCATGAATTAGAACTAGTAGAGTTAATGCATAATCTAGATACTGGAAACAAACCTGCAATATTGATGTAACTGTCAGAATTTTTTTTTTTTCTGTCGATGATTGAGTGCAGGTAAGGCTTATGTTATCTGTTGTAATTGTTAGAAAAAAAATGGAATGGAATTAGGTGACTGTTCTTCTTTATTCAGCTAAGAAACATCGGTCATATTTGCAGATGATCGATATCCACGATTGCTGTGTTGATTGACTTGTACTGCCCTTCCAGAATTATTTTTCTGTTGACAACGATCTTTTGTATCTCCCCTCTTACTATAGAATTTACAGGGAAACTTAAGGATTCGACACTCATCAATTGTATGACCACTTCTATTGTAGTGTTCACATGATTTGTCCTTGGTGAATTTTGAATATGTCGTCTTCTTCTGCACTGCTGCTGCAATTGAGAAATTCTCTATAGATTCAGAAGTTACCTGACGTTGCATCTCTTCTTGTACAAGTAATGAATAGGCTTGTCTCACATTAAGTAATGGAGTCATCATCAATATGTTAAATCTCACCGTTTTATAAGACTCATTGAACCCCATGAGTAGTTGCATCAACTTGTCTTCTTCGCGTTGATCAACTTGTATTTGACGTTGATTACAAGTAAATGGTGTGCGGTGCGCTTCCAATGCATTTCAGAGTGCTTTGAGCTTGGTGAAATATGCTAATAGTGTCATGGTTCCCTGTGACATCATTGCTATTGACTTTTGTATCTGAAAAATTGTTGAAGCATTTTTTTGTGAGAAATGATCGTGAAGATCAACCCACACTTGATGAGGTGTCTTGATGTGAATAATACCTTCAATGATATTTGCTTCGACTGAATGAGTTAACCAAGATAATATCATATTGTTGCACTGATTTCAGAGTTCAAATTTTGTTGAATTTGCACTTGAGATGGTTTTTCAATTGTGTCATCGATGAAGTCGATTTTCTTTTTGGCAATAAGAGCATGCATAACTGATTTACTCCAAGATTGGTAATTTGTCCCATTTAATTTGACTAGAACGAGTGAATATCCTGGCTGATCAGAGTGATGAATGAAACAAGGATGTGTTAAATCAACATCCGATGTTTTGAAGCTGGATTTGGCTGATTCTGCCATTAAAGAAATTTTGATATTTAAGAACACCAAGATCGGTGCTCTGATACCATCTTAAGAATGAGATACAAAAGTGGGATCGAAAGTTCAATCTTCATTAATGTTCACAACGTTTAAATAGGATAATGGCTACTAACTAACTTCTAAAAATAAAAGTTATACCACAAAATATATTCCCAAAATATCTTTATATCTTAATATAATCCCAGAAAACTTCAAACCTCAGTGATTGTGGTCGGCCTTGGCCATCTCATAACCGCTTCAATCTTAACTGGGTCCACTGTGATCCCTCTACTTGACACCACATGACCTAGAAACGCCACCTAAGACAGCCAAAACTTGCACTTGGAGAACTTGGTGTACCTGTTGGGCTCTCAACACCGATAGTTCCTCAGGTGTTCCGTATGCTCTGCCTCTGACTTAGAGTATACCAGTATAACATCAATAAACACTATGACAAAAGTGTTTAAGAATTCCTTAAACAATTTGTTCATTAGTTCCATGAAGACTGCTGGTGTATTGGTAAGGCCAAAGAACATAACAAGAAACTCGTAATATCCATAGCGACTCCTGAAGCTCGTCTTGGGTATGCCCTCCTCTCTGATCCTCAACTGATGATAACCTGACCTCAAGTCGATCTTGGAGAAAACCGTTGCTTTTTGTAGCTGGTCAAACAAGTCATCGATTCTCGAAATGGGGTACTTATTTTTTATGGTAACCTTGCTTATCTCTCTATAATTAATGCACAGACGCAGAGATCCATCATTTTTCTTGACAAACAGTATAGAGGCTCTCCAAGGTGATACGCTAGGCCGAATAAAACTCTTATCTATAAGCTCCTGTAATTGCTCATTTAGTTCCATGAGTTCTGTAGGTGACATTTTGTAGGATGTCTTGGAAATCGGGATAGTTTCTGGTCCTAGGTCGATCCCAAAGTCAACTTCTCTAACAGGAGGCAAACCTAGTAACTCCTCTAGAAAGACATCTTCGAACTCTCTCATGGTGTGCACTGAAGAGACTGTCTGTTCGTTGTTGCAGTCTAGGGTTACACTGGCTAAGAATGTGCATCACTACTGCGAATCATCTTCCTGGCTTTTATTGTTGTGATAACACTTGGGGTTCTCTTGGAAGTGGTTCCCTTATATGTAAAGCAATCCCCTAACGGGAGTCTAAGAGTTACCATGCGAGCTTCACAATCTATGAGGGCGCAATTCTCGCTTAACCAGTCCATACGCAATATAACATACAAGTCTTACATAGTTAATACTATCAATGTGTCATCTATAACTCATTCTAACACTGTTACACTACCTTCCTTAACCCTATGGGTAGCCAACAAAAGCTCGTGAGCAGGGGTGGATACCAAAAGGGTGGTCTCTAAGGGTTCCAAATCTAGGTGGCCTAGCTCAACAAATCCCTCATAGATAAATAAGTGCATAGAGCAAGAGTCAAATAGTACTAAAGCTAAGTAACCAAAGATGGATAGTGTACCTGTCACAACTGCATTAGGTTCGTCAACTCTTCGGTCTATTGTTATGTGGGCTACAGCTTGCCCCTACTGCTGTTGGGCACCCCGGCCCCTCTGGTTCTGTCTTGCAAGTCAATTGGCGTCCTTATCCCTCCTCTGGTGGCAATCTGCTGCAAAGTGCCCTACTTGGACACATTTGTAGCATACATCTGTTCCTGCTCGACACTCCCCCTTGTGACGATGCTGACTCTTGGGACAAACAATTCTTCCCTGTACTAGGGCTCTCCCTCGATTATTAGTACGACTGCGGGCTGGCCTACCAGATCTGGGGTGGTTCATGTCTATCCTCTTCCCCTAGATTGAGGAAGTGTGAGGTGTTTGTGTTGATTCCGTCTGTAATCTATTTGTGCGAGACATGTCGATGAGACTAACAACTCTGAGGGCTTTAGCATAATGGGAGGATGTCTGAGCTGCCATATGACGCTATAGATCCTCCCTAAGACCAGCAATAAATTGTTCAGCCTTCAACATTTCTGTGCTAACATATTTCGAAGAAAACCTTGTCAGTTGTTGAACTCTAAATCATATTCTTCTATAGTTCTGTCTCCTTATTTCGTTCTAGGAAGGATACTTGCATCTTCATTTTGGAAACCACATGGTAGTATTTTCGGAGGTATGCTTCTTTGAACTGGCATCAAGTGATACTCTCTATGAGGTGCTAGCATCCTTTAGGCACCTTTTCACCAGAAATGCACCTCTCCTTTCAGCATATATGTGTCACAATGCAACTGGTACTCAACAAGGAAATTCATGTAAAGGAAGGCGATTCCTACCGCCTCGATCCAACTCTCCACTACTACTAGTCAATTTTTTCGCCATCAAAGGAAGGTGAATTATATTTCAGGAAATCCCTCCGGTAACAGGATTCAACTGTCATGCCCCCTGACTCTCTGGGGCCAAATGTGGCACTTGAGTCTCCATAGAAGTCCTCATGAAGGCTTGCAACACCTCCAACGTAAAGGTCGTTGTCGATTGGTTGGGAAGCACCTCAGTGCTTATGGATGGCACCGGTGGGACCACCTCGGGGACTAGTGCCAAAGAGTGTGTCTGGTGTATCTCTGGTCACCACTCTCTTTTGGCCCCTTCTAATTCTTGGTGCCCTTGGTAAGGTCGTCTAGTTCTTGGGCACGCCTCTAACCTCCTCTTGAGGTTCATGTTGTTCCGCCTCAAGCGCTGGAACAACGATTTTATAGTCGACTCTTTTTCTCCCCCTTCTGGGTGCAGGCATGACAAAGGGTCCACATCTCTTTGGTGTCATAAACTAATCACAACAGAAAATAGGAAGTTATAATTTGCTCATTGCATGACTCCAAGAAAAATGTGCAAATATAACCACATCATAAAGTCATGGTACATTCTTAAAACATCATCTTGGCTTTTGACTCCATAATTCAAATCTGTGAGACTATCTGATCGCAAGCAGCACGTGTTTGGGGGGCGTGGTCATAGAAGATACGACTCTCAAACCAAAAATGTCTACAAGATCTATGACCTGGTGCTCTTATACCAATTTGCCAAGACCCAAATTTTACAATTAGTCATGACTCAAACAACAATGTGGATGTAGTGTGAATGCAAGAAATATTTGAAAAGACATCATCACGAAAATCATTTATTTCCAAAGAAGAGAATTTCAATACAATGAATCTATCAAATGATTGACTAGTTTTTACAATGGAAGTTTATGAAAGTAAAAAGACTGCACTGACGCCCCGAGACATGCTTTCCTCTGACAATCTGCGTCTCTCAAACACGCCCTCTTTCGACCCATCGCATCACGCACATGAAAAGGAAAATGTAGCACATATGAGTATAAAAGTTAAACTCAGTAAGCCACCTACTTGTAGGCTCTCATCGCGTTTTAAAGCTTAACAGATTCCCGCGAGCTTCTCATTGGCTCTAGGACGTCCAGTTCTAGTCTTATCCCCTTGGGACTATTTTGGTTCTTCATCCTTTCAATTTAAACTCTGAGAGTTCCTTATGTCGAGCTGTGAATGACTGGTGTCCCTCTACGAGGCGTTACCTCATGCATGGCTCTATGAGACTATATGGTATCTTACCTACGGGGTGAGCTGAAACCTCTCACGTCCATAATAGTCTCCCTCATTATAAAAAAAAATAAAAACAAATAAACAAATAAAAAAAATTATAAAAAAAATGTAAAAAAAAAAATGATAATAAACAATAAATAAATAACTAGAAAAATATTACTTAAAATAAGAATAAAATAAAAAAATAAAAAAACTTACCCACCTCTCCCCACTAACCCCAACCTCATTCTCTCTCCTTGCCACAATATTTCGACCAAGAAAAAATAAACCGGCCATAAAAACTAAAATGCCTCTCAGATATGATGCAGATTTATTGGATAGAGATTTTAGTCTTTTATTACGGTAAATCCTATCTCAAATTTTCTTTTACTTTTGTACAATAAATTAAGTTAGAATCAGATCTTCTCCCCTTATCCAATATTTTACAAGATGAATCAGATCTCATTCCCCCTATCCTATTCAATTAATTAGATTTTTGTTAGTATTTTAAGTTTTCCCCTATCCAATCAATTACATCTTTTTGTTAGCATTTTAAGTTGAAATAAGTCAAATAAATTTTAATTGGTTCTCTAAATCTGTAAGATCAATAGCCAAACAATCATTAAAATTGGCCAATAATATTTGTTTACCTAATGAATATAAATACAGAGTAATATCCAATGAAAATCTGTTAAAAATAATTATAGAGGAGGAAAGAGTGAGGAAAGATCTGGTGAACAGAATTTAAAAATAAAACCGATAATATCATAGGCTAAGAAACTCCATTAAATTTTGTCTAGTAACAATATATTACCTACAACCGTAAGAATAGAAAATAAGATATGTAGTGAAAATAAAATTATATATATATATATATACAACATTCCAAAACTTTTAACAATGGACAATGTAAATGAGAGAAATAATTTTATAGAGTTCAAACTTGAAACTGATGTCATGGGCTCACGTAGGTTGACTTGGATTTCAAAAGACATAATGGAACTTTCATTAAGGATACATTCGTGACAACAACTTAAGCTAACCAGGTAAGTGGCCTTACTATCGGCATAGTTATATTTGATGTTGACACGTGCCCCGTGGTTCGACACGTGTCATATATATTGATATGTGTGAATTGTTTGTGGATTGATATGCTTATGATATGTTATGTATATGTTATAATATGTGAATTGTATGATAATAATTACGGTACGATGTGTTCAATGATATGTTTGAGATAGGATACGAGAAGGATGCACAAAATGAAATGTAACGATAGGAGTAAGATACGTTCATGAGACGTTAAGGTGATACGTTCATGAGACGTTAAGGTTAGGTTACATACCGAAGTGCTATGGATATGAGAGATTGATAAAAGAATACGGTTAGGTTATGGGTAGTAAGGGATATGGGTAGAAAGGGACAGGTGTGTGATAGATTGATAGAATGATAGCGTTAGGATACGTTCATGTGATGATATGACTAAGGTACGCTCATGTAACGACATGAATGCGATAGGTATAAGAACATTAAGGCTATGATATGTTAGGGAACGATATGACCACGAAATGTTTACGATATGATATGACATGATTATGATACGACATGTGAATGACGGATATATATATGTTGTCATATGATATGAAATATGTAACGACCCTAAATTTCCACATACTCAGAGTCGCTATTAACGTCCCATACTCATCTCTTATGCGGATATATAACTCTTACATGAATATCATTTATAACTTAAACTTCGAAAAACGCTTAAAACAACTTCTTCTCTGGAAAACACAGCCATGGTCTTACGTGTTTAAATACGAAATACTAAAATTTAGAGAAAATAAAAACAAATAAAAAATAATTTAAAACAATGAAATGCAAAACAACCTATTGTAACTTAAGACTAGGAATTTAAATGAGTCTACCCTATGCACGTGTCACACTCTCTGCTCGCGATGCCGCCGTCCTCCGTACAAGTGCGCCTTGCCTTTACCTGAAAAATGATGTGGCACACGGCCTGAGTATTTCAAAGAATACTCAGTAAGTGGCCCCACTATAGGGGGCCATGCAATTGCAAACACATGCAATAATATTTAGGGACCTATCTCTAATCATCATAAGGGTGGCCTCCAGTCTCGAACAAATTGGATGAGTAGTACTTCCCTACACACGATTCACACGTGCGAGTGTGAATCCCCAGGGCGCTCGCACACCCCATGGACCCTCTAGTCAAGCTAATCTATAGCGACGTCCAAAGGTCAGCGGAACCCCATAGTGTCATGTGCCTCATGAACACCCTCATCTGTGCGCATTCGCACTCATCATCATACTGTGCACGTCCGCACTCATCATCTCTAGGGGAAGTAGCCCTATGCTTATGAACATACAATATGCATGAGGTCTGTGATGTCCCATATTGGTTGAGGAGGAGAACAAAACACCCTTTATAAGGGAGTGGAAACCTTCCCCTTGCAGACGCGTTTTAAAACCTTGAGAGAAGCCCGAAAGGGAAAGCCCAAAGAGGACAATATCTGCTAGTGGTGGATCTGGGTCGTTTCAAATGGTATCAGAGCCAGACACTGGACGATGTGTCAGCCTTCTTGTTGTTCCCCGAAGGGGATAGACACGAGGCACTGTGCCAGTAAGAACGCTGGCCCCAAAGGGGGGTGGATTTGGTGGGTGTCCTACATCGAATTGGAGAAAGGAAATGAGAAAGGAATGAGTGCCAGCGAGGATGCTGGGCACGCTAGGCCCCAAAGGGGGTGGATTTGGTGGGTGTCCCACATCGAATTGGAGAAAGGAAATGAGAGAGGAACGAGTGCCAGCGAGGATGCTGGGTGTCACGGTCATGCTCGTCCAAGGCATGTTGCCCATGGCCGCATGCCCATGACAAGCCAAACCCTTTTATGTCTTTCCATGTTCTAGTGTTTTACTTTTGTATTTCTAGGGAGTATGACGTTTCGGAAAAATCATGTCTAGGCCTGCCAGACATGAAATGCCTCAGAATGTACTATAGGGGGATATGACTAGTCGTCAACTTCTCTCTACCCAAGGTTATAAACTGTGAGCCGTTGTTGTTACTCTCTTGCTTGCTTATATAACGTCTCTTTCAAAAATCTCTCTTTCTAAAATCTCTCTCTGCCCTCGTTCTCTAAAACCTTCTCCTTAAACCGAGGCCAGAGGCTCGAGCATACGTCGCTTGGCCATAGGCGACGTAAGAACAAATTGGCTTAGCTCACTTGTCGTTGGAAAGTGAGTGCCGCACAATCGCAAGTCCGCTGCAATCAAGAGTGCGATTGTGACAAGTGGTATCAGAGCTTTGTTAGCTCCATGACATAGCAAAAGACCGAAAACATGTCGACGACAAAGTCGACAATGAAATCACAAGTCGACCGGCTTACCCTAATAGAGGAGGAAATGTTGTTCCTCAAAGAAGTCCCTGACACCGTACGCTTCCTGAAAGCACGGATGACGGAATTGAGTGAGAAAGTCGTAGAAATCGACGCAATGGTCAACCGCCTGGATGGGTTGCCAATCACAGAACTGATATTTCGAGTGTCCTCGCTCGAGGAAAGAGTTGCTTCTACGAGCAGCTCAAGACCTACTGGTAGCCCTGATAGCTCTGTCGCGCACAAGGAGGGACGTGGCGAAGAGTTCGACGTGCTACAAAATACTATGATGAGTTTGTTTAATGGATTAGCTGACGAGTTCATAACGACGATCGATACCATCCAAGAAAAGATGGCCGACATGGACACCCGAATTCGGGTGACCATGAAACTCGTGGACAACGTCGCGACTGGACAAACTCATTCAGGATCCAATAAACTGAAGTTCCCAGACCCCAGACCCTTCAAAGGGAATCGGGATGCCAAAGAGTTGGAGAACTTCATCTTTGATGTCGAGCAGTACTTCAAAGCCAAAACGGCTTGTACCGATGACATGAAAGTGATAGTAGCCTCAAGGTATCTCATCGACGATGCGAAACTTTGGTGATGTACGAAGGTGCAAGACATTGAGAATGGACTATGCACCATCAACTCGTGGGAAGATCTCAAGAGAAAGTTGAGGGACCAATTCTTCCCCGAAAATGTAGAACATATAGCAATGGAGAAACTAATAGCCCTAAAGCAAACTGGAAGCATAAGGGACTATGTTAGACAGTTCTCGACCCTGATGCTAGATATCAGGGGCACGTCAGAGAAAGACAAAGTATTTTTCTTCATAAATGGGTTACAACCGTGGGCTAAAACAAAGATACACGAGAAAAAGGTTCAGGACCTAGCCACTGCAATCGCCAGTGCCGAGAGACTTCTAGACTTTGGGAATGAATCGAGTTTCCAAAGAAAGACAACACAGACCCCAAACACTGGGGGCAGAATATATAAACCACCAGGTTATCGGAGTGAAGGCCCCAATAGGCCAAATGAAGGTAACGACAGACCAAGTGGGTGGATAGATAGATCCCCTCAAAACAACCAAACGGGGACATCGCGAGGACCTTATCCTCAAAAGAGTTACCCGACGGCACCTTTACAATGCCTGTTGTGTAAAGGCCCCCACAAACTGTCTTACTGTCCTCATCGAGCCTCTCTTAGTGAACTCCAAGTGTCAATCCAGGAGAGCAGCGACGCGGGGGTCGAGACTACGCCAGGCAGGAAGGAAGATCAGGACAACCCCCGAATGGGTGCTCTGAAATTCTTTTCAGCCCTCCAACGAAAAGTCAATCCAAAGGACATAATAGAGAAAGGGCTCATATTCGTAGATGCAACGATAAACTCCCAACCAAGCAGGAGAACCTTGATTGATTAAGGTGCGACCCACAACTTCATCGCTGACCAAGAAGCACAAAAGTTGGGACTCACCGTGGAAAAGGACCCCGGAAAAATGAAAGCTGTCAACTCCGAGGCCTTGCCTATCGTGGGAGTCTCCAAAAGAGCCCCCTTCAAGTTAGGGGCCTGGACGAGAGAGATGGACCTTGTCGTGGTTCGCATGGACGACTTCGACATGGTACTTGGGATGGACTTCCTCTTAGAATACAAAGTTATCCCAATGCCACTAGCGAAATGCTTGGTGATCACCGGCCACAATCCCACAATAATACCTGCAAGCATTAAGCAACCAAGTAGTCTTAGAATGATCTCAGCCATGCAATTGAAGAGGGGACTCGCACGAGAGGAACCTACATTTATGGCCATACCCTTGACTGAAGAAATGACCACTGAGGAAGCTATTCCAAACGAAATCAAGGACGTACTGGACAGTTATACTGACATAATGCCAGAGAGCTTACCGCAGACGTTACCACCTCGTCGAGGCATTGATCACGAAATTGAACTCCTCCCCGGGTTAAACTCCCAGCGAAGAATGCATACCGGATGGCTCCCCCCGAACTAGATGAGTTGAGGAAACAACTAGACGAGTTGTTAGCAGCAGGGTTCATCCGCCAGGCAAAGGCACCTTACGGAGCCCCCGTACTATTTCAGAAAAAGAAGGATGGGACGTTGCGTCTGTGCATAGATTATAGAGCCTTAAACAAGATAACAGTAAGCAATAAATACCCACTGTCGATAATATCCGACTTGTTTGACCAACTTCACGGAGCCAAATACTTCATGAAGTTGGACTTACGATCAGGGTACTACCAAGTACGTATCGCTGAAAGGGACGAGCCCAAGATGACGTGTGTAACAAGATACGGGGTCTTTGAGTTCCTGGTAATGCCCTTTGGCTTGACAAACGCCCCAGCTACGTTTTGCACGTTGATGAACCAGGTTTTCCACGAATACTTGGATCAGTTCGTCGTAGTATACCTCGACGACATAGTTGTATACAGCACAACCCTGGAAGAACACAAGGTGCACCTGAAGCTAGTGTTTGACAAGCTGCGGCAGAATTAGTTGTACGTCAAGAAAGAAAAATGTGCCTTCGCACAACCATGCATCAACTTTCTAGGACATGTCATCAGTTGCGGACAGATCGGTATGGATAGCGATAAGATAAAAGCTATCCAAGAGTGGAGAATCCCTACTTCCGTGTCCGATGTGCGATCCTTCCTAGGATTGGCAAACTACTATAGGCGGTTCGTCGAAGGGTTTTCACGACGAGCCGCCCCATTAACAGAACTCTTGAAGAAAGACCACCCCGGGTCGTGGTCAAACGAATGTCAAATGGCCTTTGAAGATCTGAAAGCAACCATGACGAGGGGTTCTGTCCTCGGATTGGTAGACGTTACAAAGCCATTTGAAATAGAGACAAATGCTTCGGACTTTGCCCTAGGTGGTGTTCTTATTCAAGGGCCACCTCATCGCGTATGAAAATCGAAAGCTCAACGATGCAGAGAGGAGGTACACTGTCTCCGAAAAAGAAATGCTAGCTGTGGTCCATTGCTTGCGAGTCTGGAGACAGTACCTCTTGGGATCACAATTCGTAGTGAAGATCGATAGCAGTGCCATTTGCCACTTCTTCGATCAGCCGAAATTGACGGCAAAACAAGCTTGACGGCAAGAGTCGTTAGCTGAATTCGACTTCAAATTCGAACACAAGGCAGAGAAAAGTAACCAAGCAGCCGACGCACTGAGTCGGAAGGGCGAGTATGCGGCCCTGTGCATGCTGGCCCATATTCACTCCAGTAAGATCGATGGATCGATGCGTGACATCATCAAGGAACATCTACACAAAGACCCATCAGCCAAAGTCGTCGTCGAACTAGCCAAAGCTGGGAAGACACGACAGTTTTGGGTTGAGGGAGACCTTCTAGTGACAAAGGGAAATAGATTATACGTCCCAAGAACTGGAGAACTGAGGAAGAAGCTCATTCAGGAATGCCACGATACTTTGTGGGCCGAACATCCTGGGTGGCAACGAACATATGCCCTAATAAAAAAGGGGTACTTCTGGCCAAATATGCGAGACGACATCGTGCAGTACACCAAGACGTGCCTCATCTGCCAACAAGACAAGGTCGAGAAAGCCAAGATCTCAAGACTCTTCGAACCTCTACCCATGCCGACTAGACCTTGGAAAAGTGTGTCTCTGGACTTCATAACACTCCTCCCAAAAGTCGGGGAATATGACGCCATCTTGGTTATTGTCGACCGATTCTCGAAATACGCAACATTCGTTCCCACCCCCAAATTATGTTCGGCCGAACTAACAGCCCAACTGTTTTTCAAACACATTGTAAAGTTATGGGGCATTCCGTCGAGCATCATCAGCGATAGAGATGGTAGATTCATTGGCACATTCTGGATTGAGTTATTCGCCTTCTTGGAAACGACTCTAAACATCTCCTGGAGCAATCACCCTCAAACCGATGGACAGACAGAACGGTTCAACTACTTTCTCGAAGAATACTTACGTCACTTTGTCGACGCTCGTCAGAAGAACTGGATACAACTACTAGATGTCGCCCAATTCTGCTTCAATTGTCAAACGAGTTCGTCTACAGGAAAGAGTCCCTTCGAAATTGTAAGTGGACGACAACTGGCCTTGCCCCATATTATTGATCATTCTTATGCAGGAAAGAACCCTCAAGCTCAAAACTTCACCAGCGAATGGAAGCAGACAACAGATATAGCCCGGGCATACTTGGAGAAAGCTTCCAAGCATATGAAGAAATGGGCGGAAAAGAAGTGTCGCCCCCTCCAATTTCGAGCAGGTGACCAAGTCCTCATCAAGTTGAGACCTGAACAGATCAGATTTCGCAGCAGAAAGGACCAGAGACTAGTTCGAAAATATGAAGGCCCGGATGAAGTCCTTGACAAGATTGGGGTTACGTCATATAGAGTTGCGCTACCCACATGGATGAAAATCCACCCAGTAATTCATGTGAGCAACTTGAAACCCTATCACCCTGACCCAGACGACGACCAACGGAATGCAATCACTAGACCGAGCATCGATCTGAAACAAAGAGACACTAGAGAAATAGAGGAGATCCTAGCCGACAGGGTTAGGAAGATAGGAAGACCTGTAACGAAGATTCGCGAAATCCTTGTCAAATGGAAGAATCTCCCTACAGAGGAAACCAGCTGGGAACGCGCCGAAGATCTGGACTCCGCCGCCACCCACATCGCCAGGTTTGAAAGTAGTCGGTTGACAGAGACGTCAACTAATTAGGTGGGGGAGGATGTCACGGTCATGCTCGTCCAAGGCATGTTGCCCATGGCCGCATGCCCATGACAAGCCAAACCCTTTTATGTCTTTCCATGTTATAGTGTTTTACTTTTGTATTTCTAGGGAGTATGACGTTTTGAAAAAATCATGTATAGGCCTGCCAGACATGAAATGCCTCAGAATGTACTATAGGCGGATATGACTAGTCGTCAACTTCTCCCTACCCAAGGTTATATACTGTGAGCCGTTGTTGTTAATCTCTTGCTTGCTTATATAACGTCTCTTTCTAAAATCTCTCTTTCTAAAATCTCTATCTGCCCTCGTTTTCTAAAACCTTCTCCTTAAACCGAGGCCAGAGGCTCGAGCATACATCGCTTGGCCGTAGGCGACGTAAGAACAAATTGGCTTAGCTCACTTGTCGTTGGAAAGTGAGTGCCGCACAATCGCAAGTCCGCTGCCATCAAGAGTGCGATTGTGACACTGGGCACGCTGGGCCCCAAAGGGGTGGATTTGGTGGGTGTCCCACATCGAATTGGAGAAAGGAAATGAGAGAGAAACGAGTGCCAGCTAGGATGTTGGGCTCTCTTCTTTTTTTTTTTTCTTTCCTAAAAATGACTATGCAATTATAAGTCATTTTCAATCCATTATGTTTTCTTCTGTTTCCTAAAAATGATTATCCAATTACCAAAACCATTTTCAATCGATTCTAATTTTCTTTTAATAAAAATAGTTATGCATCAATCAATTATGATTTTCTTTTCTTTCCTAAAAATGACCGTTTTCGGGCCGTTTTGGTTTCAAAATCCATAGGTGTTAACATTGGAACTTTTTTCTCCTTCGAGTGACGGTCGTTAACTCGATCTGAAAAGTTGTTTTCTCGTCTTAGTATCATACCATATCTACTAAAGATTGTCCGAAGCTTAGAATATGGAAGAAAAAGAACATTTACTCGTGTCTATAAGACCTCACAACCTCAACCATGTCGAGAAGACCCTCGTGGAGGCACCTCAACAATTATGCGAAAAACCCAAGTTTCCTTCGGTCTTTTTGAACGAAACAGTAACCAACGCTCATGCTTGATGCAATTTACATGCAATTGCGTCATTTTCAATCAATTTAATTCTATTACCAAACAATTTAATTCTATTCCTATCTATTGTTTTTATTATTTTCAAATCTTCATCTCTTCCATGTATTGTTTTTTTTTTCTTTTGATTTGAAAATCTTTGTATTTCTTTCTTTCTTTTTTTTTCCTTTTTTTTTCTCTTTTCTAAATCTTAGTATTTTTTTTATTTGATCTGTTTTTCAATCTTCCTCTCTATATTTTTTTTTCTAACCAATTTTATTTGACTCTTTACGATCTGTTAATTTCTAACTCATATCTAAACAATTGCAATTAATATCTTCAATAAATTAGGATAATTTGTAACTCATATCTAAATAATTGCAACAGATTAATATCTTCAATAAAAGAATACATTTAGGGTTGGTAGACTTGATTGTATAAAAATCAAAGATGTCACATATTTTGGCTTATGAGTTTTTGTTCTATTTATTTTGTATTTGGGTGGGGAGGAACTAATTTGATAATTTGAAAATTGTGGAATGGTAATGAGTCTAATATTCTTATGTAGATTTAGTTGAATATTTTATTTTGTAATGTGTTATGAGATTATGAAATTTCAATTATGAATAGAAGTCTCTTGATATTTAATGTATTATGAAATATTATTTCATGTGCGTTGATTTAGCCAGTAAATTATATTTGAAAAATATCGTTGAGAAAATTTATACGACAGAAAATGTACTATCAAACGCGCAATAGAGTAATTATAGCATATTATATTATAGCTTTGAAAAAATGCTATTACAAGTGAATGATAGCATAATATTTAGATATTATAGCTTTAATAAAAATGCTATAAAAGACTTTCATAGCATAATATACAAGTTATATTTGCATACTCTATTATAGCATTTATTATACCTATACAAAAACGCTATAAAAAGTTTCAGACTTTTAATAACATTGACTGTCACGACGTACGAAAAACGCTATAAAAAGTCTACGATAGCGTTTTTCGTAAACTATCGTATCCATATTTCTTGTAGTGTACGTAATCTAACCTTAACCTTTCATCAACATATCTTACTCCTATCGTTACATTACGTTTAGTGCATCCTTCTCGTATCCTATCTCAAACATATCGTTGAACACATCATATCATAAGTATTATCATACAATTCACATATCACAACATATACATAACATATCATAAAGATATCGATTCACAAACAATTCACACATATCAATATATATGACACGTGCAGAACTACGGGACACGTGTCAACATCAAATATAACCATGTCGATAGTAAGGCCACTTACTTGGATGACTTTAGTCGAAGTTCATCTAACTCCAAATTAGCTTGCTTTCGTCCCTCAAATTTGTTCCCACTTATATCAAGACGCTTCACCCTATTAGAGATGATCACCAAATTACTTGAATAATTCTAATTCCTAAATTTTGTTAAGTATTTAACCAATGATTAATTTTTTAATTTAGATTTAATATTTTTTGGATATAAATGTTTCTAACTAGATACTACACTCTCATAATATGAGTATAATATTTAAAAATTACTTTGTAAATGATAATATATTTAAGAATTACTTTATAAATAAAAATATATGTTTGTTTTATATTCACTAATATCAACCATTTAATACTTTTCAGATCTTTCGCATTTCTTTTTTTTATTCTGTTAGGTTTTTCTCTGTAATTCTCTTTCTCTCGGTTTTCATTGTGTTAAATATTATTGGTCAATTCCTTTCTTCTATGGTGATAAATATCCTTCTTACTCCCAAATCTTCCTTCTTTTTTTTCTCTGTATTCTTTTTTTTTCTTTTCTTTTCTTGTTCTGATCTATTTCTTCCTTATTTTCTTCTTCTATTTTTACCTTTATTTACTTCTCCTGTATTTCCTTTTTATTCCTGTATTTCCTTTTTCTTTCTTTTTGATTGTGTTAGCTGTATTCTAAGTCACAGGTCACGACCAATTTTAATTATGTTCATAGTTATTAACAGATTTTCTTGGTTTTTAATTTAATCGATTCATTTGTCTACCGATATACCATAATTACCATCATTCATATAAAATTATTGACCAACACTCATTCGGGAGAGATCTAAAATATAATTCGTTGTGATTTCCTCCAAATGAAATTAGAATAAAAGAAAAAAAAGATTTAATATATACCCAACAAAGTTTTCTGTTTTTTTTTTTTTCTTTTTTTATGCGGGAACTCTGTAACTCCCTTTCTCCCTATTTATTGTGTTGATAAATATTCATTCTTACTCCCAAATCTTGGAACTTAGATTGAGATAATAGGGAAATTATGAGAAGTGAGGAAGGGGAAGATTTCTTTTTATTTATGGGAACTTGAGATCCATAACCTTCTAGTGTAATAGTTGGGTTTGAGAGGGGGAGGTTTAGAGAGAATTTTTTCTACTAGGAGAAGGTTTCCACACGGGGTGTTTTGTTCTCCTCCCCATCCAATCTGGGACATCATAGGAATACTCTTTCGCTCAACCTAATGGTTCTATTTATTACGACTTTGATATAACATTTATCAAATAATATATTTGAATATTAAAAGATTAATTTGGGATTTATGCCCTAAAGTCTCGTAATTAGTTATTTAATTTTTAATAATAATTTTAATTATTTTATTTATAATTTAATATTATTAGTTGTATGAAAATTCAAAGTTATTAATGTAATCTTAAACAGTACTAACATGGAAGAGTATCATGTACAAAGTAATAACTTAAAGGGTCCATAATATATGAATAAGGTTGGGTGTACTGATACGACCCACTTTGTGATTGTTATAAATGATTTGATCCAAATGATTCATGTGAAGACATATGAGTGGGGGTATACTATAGTTTGTATAATATTAAACTATGAAATACTGAATCTCCATGCCCCCTTAAGTTAAATATATATATATTTATCTGTTGCAATTATTTAGATCTTAGAAATTATTAGCAAAAGAGTCAATTAAAATTTAACGAGAGAAAGAAATACAAAGAAAGAGAGGAAGATGGAGAAAACAGATCAAATAAAAAGAAAGAAATACCAAAATTTGGAAAACATAATCAAAAGAGAAAAAGAAAGAGAAAAAAAGAAAGAGATTTATAAATCAAAGAGAAAAAAAAATGTAAACCGAAGAAGATTTGAATACAAAGAAAGAGAGGAAGATGGAGAAAACCGATTAAATAAAAAGAAAGAAATACCAAAATTTGGAAAACACAATCGAAAGAGAAAAAGAAAGAGAAAAATATAGAGATTTCTAAATCAAAGACAAAAAAAAATGTAAACGCAAGAAGATTTAAATAGAAAAGCTTAGAAAATCTTATTGGAAATCTAATAGAAAATTGGGAATAGAATTAAACTGCAAAACAAGAATTAGACATTGGAATAGAATTGGAAAAGAATTAGAATTAAAAGAAGAAGAAAAAAACAAAGAGAGGAAGATTTTAGGAAAGAAAAGAAAATTAGAATGGATTGAAATTGATTTCCATTAATTACACCGATATTTTTCAGAAAAGAAAATCAGATTGGATTGAAAATGGCAAGTAGGATAAACATAATTAAAAAAAATGATGATTCTTGATATTTTTAAGGGAAAAAAATAGTAATCAATTAAACTGGTCAATGATGGTAAAGTGAACCAAAATATAACAGAGGAGATAAGTAGGAGGAGATGAGCAGGGTGAGGGTAGGAAAATGGAAAAGATGAGAAATTATTATAATTTGTAAATATAATATTATAACACACCATATTTGGATGGAAAGATTGAAAATATGGGAGATATGAGAAAATAGAAGATATGAGAAATTATTATAATTTAATTGAATATAATATTATAACAAACCATATTTAGATGAAATGATATTAATAATATTGACATATCTTTAATTTAAGTTTTATTATTCAATACAATTTAGAAACAATGAAAACATAGAATTCGATTTTTACTGAGGTCGTTTTAGAGTCGTATTTCACATTGTTAGTTAGATTTTTAATTAAAATGTGAAATATTAATCCACACCTGTATTTTTTATCTCATTCTCCCATATCCAATTAATTAGATTTTTGTTAGCATTTTAAATTATAGAAAATAAGGTTAGAATCAATAAAATTTTAGTTGGTTCGGTAAATCTTAAAATCGGTAGCCAAACAATCCATTAAAATTGGCTAATAATATTTATTTACAAAATGAAAGTAAATACAGAGTGAGAGTAATATGAGAGAATGAAAATGAAAATAATTAAGGGAAGGGGAGATTGAGGAAAGATTTGGTGAACAGAATTTAAAAATAAAATCGGAAATGGTACTCCATTAAATTTTGTCTAGTAACCATATATTCCGTATAATAGTAAAAATAGAAAATAAGATATGGAGTGAAAATAACATTATATATCGACCTTTCAAGACTTTTAACAATTGACCAATGTAAATTAGAGAAATAATTGTATTGAGTTCAAACTTGAAACTGATGTCATGGGCTCACATAGGTTGACTTGGATTTCAAATAACAGAATAAAACTTTCATTAAGGATATATTCGTGACAACAACTTAAGCTAAGTAAGTGGCCTTACTATCGGCATGGCTATATTTGATCTTGACACATGCCCTGTGGTTCGGCACGTGTCATATATATTGATATGTGTGAATTGTTTGTGGATTGATATGCTTATGATATGTTATGTATATGTTATAATATGTGAATTGTATGATAATAATTATGGTACGATATGTTCAATGATATGTTTGAGATAGGATACGTGAAGGATGCACAAAACAAAATGTAACGATAGGAGTAAGATACGTTCATGAGACGTTAAGGTGAGGTTACATACCGAAGTGCTATGGATATGAGAGATTGATAAAAGAATACGATTAGGTTATGGGTAGTAAGGGATATGGGTAGAAAGGGATAGGTGTGTGATAGATTGATAGAACGATAGCGTTAGGATACGTTCATGTGATGATATGACTAAGGTACGTTCATGTAACGACATGACTGTGATAGGTATAAAAACGTTAAGACTATGATAAATTAGGGAACGATATGACCACGAAGTGTTTACGATATGATATGATTATGATACGACATGTGAATGATATATATATATATATATATATTGTCATATGATATGAAATATGTTATGGTACGAGATATGTGATAACTGACATGTTTATGATATGATATATTGTGATGCAATATGTTCTGGTATGATATGTATATGATGAAATGTTATGTTAAAAGCATGGGACGTTATGTTATGTCTCCTTAATTGTGTGTATATAGCATGTTATGTCTCCTTAATTGTGTGTATATAGCATGATATGAATGACATGAAATTACGATAAATAACATTAAATATAACCCCGTTAGAATTATGTATGATATGAGAACTGAAGAATGAAAAAAATGATGAAATGTTATGTTAAAAGCATGGGACGTTATGTTATGTCTCCTTAATTGTGTGTATATAGCATGATATGAATGACATGAAATTACGATGAATGACATGAAATTACGATAAATGACATTAAATATAACCCCGTTAGAATTATGTATGATATGAGAACTGAAGAATGAAAAATGATATGATATGAATGATGAACGGTATGTGAAATGATATGAAAAATAATATGATATGTACAGAACGCTAGCGGGGTTGTATTAAATGATAATGAAAATGGAAAAATGTTGGGACCTCATGCATTATGTGTGCTCATGCATTGGGGGATACCCCTACTCAATCACGAGGATACGGACGCGTACATCCATTAGGCAGGCAAAGTATCGTTATGTTTTACATAATGCTGCCGTGACGGATACTAATTCTAATGGGTGTCCGGCAAAAGTTGAGCTACCAGAGAAGGCTCGCCCGACAAGAAAAGGAGCCCAACAGTGTGCGAAATGTCTGGTGAGCCCATACTCGCATGTATGGGCTGTGTGTAGAGTATATGGTACACATCCAAGCTACCCAATTAGAATAGTGTCGTAAGAAAAAATAGACTGATAGGTCCCGTCATTGCATTCGCATGTTATTGCATTTAACCACAATATTGGGGTCACTTACTGAGTATTTCTTAAAATACTCAAGCCACGTGCTACCTTTATTTTAGGTTAAGGCAAGACATTCCTGTACGACTGATGACGGCATCGCAACTCGAGACCATGACACATGCATAGGTTTGTCGTATTATTTTCTTAGACTTAGGCTAGAATAAGATGTTTTTTATGTATACGTTTATTTATTTTATTTAGTCTTTTTTTGTGTCGTTTTTTAAAAGTGTTTTCAAAACACGTAAGTCCATGGCAGTGTTTTAAGCGGAAGATTATGTTTTATGAAAGTTTAAATGGAGTATTTCCACATTCAATGTTTATGATATGTATACAGTAGCGACCCTAAATTAAGTTGAAAATATCGGGTTGTTACATCGTTACACTTTATAAATTCGTTTCTAAAATGAGTTTGCATAAGATTGAACCACAAAATATACAATGAGCTTCACATCATGATCATATGCAACTCGATATCCTTAGTGAGTTACGAATGCCTGTAAGGGCTTGTTCCTTGGTTTACATGGGTGAGAATGACTTTTGTAGTCAATTCAATATGTCTACCATTTTGGAGACTTGAATTGTAACGACCCGAAATTTTCTACTTAATTTAAGGTCGCTACTGTATACATATCATAAACATTGCATGCGGAAGACTTCATTTAAATTCTATAAAACATAACCTTTATCTTGAAAACACAACCATGGACTTACGTGTTTCAAAAACATCTTTAAAACGACACAACAAAAGAGTAAATAAAATAAATAAACATCCCCATCGTGATATAGAACTAGTAACCGTCACGGCAGCGCTATGCAAAGCATAACGATCGTTGTCCTGCCATTTCTTTCATTCGTATCATATCCTTTCACATATCGTGATATCATGTCACTTCATATCTCTAGTAAATGTGTGTACGTCGTATCATATCCTTTCACATATCGTGATATCATGTCACTTCATATCTCTAGTAAATGTGTGTACGGCCATCTGACATTTTTGTTTTCTGTTTCATTTTGAAGGGACGACGAACACAACTCCCCACAATGGTATGATATTGTCCACTTTGAGCATAAGCTCTCATACCAATGGAGAGAGTATTCCTTGATTATAAACCCATGATCATTCCCTAAATTAGCCGATGTGGGACTTTCATCATCCAACACCTCCCCTCGAACAAAGTACGCCTCCCCTTAATCGAGGCTCGACTCCTTTGGAGTCATTAGTCATTTTTTACTACCTTCGAGGAGGCTTGACTCCTTTTCTTTTGGAGTCCTTTGTTCGACATTTGAGGATTTGCCAATCTATTGGCATGGTTAAGTTTAGGGCATGGCTCTGATACCATGTTAGACGAACACGACTCTCCACAATGGTATGATATTGTCCACTTTGAGTGTAAGCTCTCATGACGAACACGACTCCCCACAATGGTATGATATTGTCCACTTTGAGTGTAAGCTCTCATGGCTTTGCTTTGGGCTTCCCCAAAAGGCCTCATCCCAATGGAGAGTCATCCCAATGGAGAGTGTATTATTTGATTTTAAACCCATGACCATTCCCTAAATTAATCGATGTGGGACACTTTCATCCAACACCTCCCCTCGAACAAAGTATGCCTCCCCTTAATCGAGGCTCGACTCCTTTGGAAAGAAGTCTTCTCTAGTCACTTTTTTACTATGCCTTCGAGGCTCACAATACTTTGTTCGACATTTGAGGATTTGTCAATCTATTGGCATGGTTAAGTTTAGGGCATGGCTCTGATACCATGTTAGACGAACACGACTCTCCACAATGGTATGATATTGTCCACTTTGAGCATAAGCTCTCATGGCTTTGCTTTGGGCTTCCCCAAAAGACCTCATCCCAATGGAGAGATTATTCCTTGATTATAAACCCATGATCATTCCCTAAATTAGCCAATATGGGACTTTCATCATCCAACACCTCCTCTCGAACAAAGTACGTCTCCCCTTAATCGAGGACTCCAAAAGAAAAGGAGTCAAGCCTCCTCGAAGGTAGTAAAAAATGACTAATGACTCCTTTTGGATGAAAGTGTCCCACATCGGTTAATTTAGGGAATGATCATGGGTTTATAATCAAGGAATACACTCTCCATTGGAGTGAGGCCTTTTGGGGAAGTCCAAAGCAAAGCCATGAGAGGAGAGTCGTGTTCCTCTGAGAGAGGAGTGGGGGAGGGTTGTTTTTTTTTTTTTTTTTTTTGTGAACCTAATATTACAAGATGAAATTCACTCTTTCCAGGTAAGAAAAGTAGATGAGTTGTTCTCTAAAGTATTGATTTCAGGGCTTGAACAATTGGTCACTCCCTCTCATTAGCCTGAGAGTGATTTGGTTATGATTGAATCATCAAAAAAATTGTTCAGTACTTAAGGTTAAAAATGTAACTACACGATAAAACAAACTTTTGATCTAGTTCTAATTACGAACAACTCGTGAATGATTGACTTGCTTGTAAAGATTATATCACGATAAAACAAACTTTTGATCTAGTTCTAATTACGAACAACTCGTGAATGATTGACTTGCTTGTAAAGATTATATCACGATAAAACAAACTTTTGATCTAGTTGTAATTACGAACAACTCGTGAAGAATTGACTTGCTTGTAAAGAATATATTTGTTAAGGATATTTAGTATTAAATTATAGTTTACCATATATATTATATTTGATATTTTATTATAAGGCAAATATCTATATTTGCGTTCCTATCATGGATATCTTTCCATTTATTGTTATTTCCATTTATTACTATTTCCATATCCGTGTAGTTTATTTGATTATAAATAGAGAACTTTCACACACCATTTAGGTGTGGTGGATTAAGCAAACATTCTCAATATCAATGGACACAACTTGTCCTATGCTGCATCAGAGTTCAACTATAGGTCTATAGTGGAATGATCAATAGTTAATGTATGAAAATTGATTAATGAAAAAGTTTATTAATTATTTTATATTATTGGAGTTTATAATTTGTATGCCAAAAACGTCCTCATACAACTTCATACGAAAAGTTTGAAGTGTTCAAATTAATATTTAATATATTAAATATAAAGTACCTTTGAAGTGTTCCGATTAACATTTAATATATTATATATATTAAATATAATAGAAAAATATATTTAATTTCAAGCCTCCAAATTAGTATTTAATAGGTTATATATATATATATATATATATATATATTTATTTATTTATTTATTTATTTATTTATTGAATAATTAAGGTATATATTAAATAAAAATTTATTTTTAAAATTGTTTTATTTTAATTTTTAATAAAATCAAATGTTCCTAGAAAGATAAATAGTTCATTACCTTCCTATAATATTTCCTATAATATTTTATTTAAACTATTTTGAATAACCTAAGATATTTGATTTCAATCTTATTCTACCTTTAATTTTTTTATTTAATATATCTAATATATATTAATTATCTTAATATTTAATATATCAAATACAATATATTTATTTTACTTTTTCATATTAAACATATCTTAACCATTCATTTTACTTTTTCACATTAAACATATTTTAACCATTCAAATATATTTTTCGTTTTTTATATTTAATATCAATTAAAATATTTTAAATTAAATATATATATTTATTTATTTAATATAGTTAATATATTAAATATTAATTTGAAGGGTTTATATTAAATATATTAAATATTAATTAAAACAATTTTTTTTTTCAAACTTAAAATTTTTTTTATTTTTTTTTTATCAAGATTTAATCTTATACTAATTCGTTGTATAGAATACTCTCACTTACGTGCCTGCACATGAACGATTTGGCTCAAATAATTTTTAACAATTATAAAATGAGTCGTATCAATAGTGTTACTAAAATGAGTCGTATCAATAGTGTTACTAGAATATGGTTAATTGTGAATTTAGCCTAATTTTAAGCTTAGTTTGAATTAATTTGGTTTTAGGGTTAGAGTTAACGTTTAATCCATGCAATCATATTAAATAAATTGTCTCTAAAGTCATTCAAATCTATTCTCTCAAGTTAACCAACACATTTAGCTTAATGGAAAACAATCAATTAATCACCAAAAAAGTAAAAACATGAGTAATTTACTAAATTACTCCAATAACTTTTTCATAGAATTTTTACTCCCAGCGTAATTTTGAAATGTTTATACAAAATTAAATATAATATTTAATTTAGCCAATTATATTAATATACAAAATGACCTAAAAGCATATTCTTTAAAATAATATTATTTAGGTTAACAAATAGGAACTTAGGAAAGTGAATCAACTAAAGTTACTTAATATTATTAATCGTACAGGTCCCGTAGCTCAGTTGGTTAGAGCGTTGGTCTTATGAGCCGAAGGTCGCGGGTTCGAGCCCCGCCGGGACCATCATCTGTTTCATTTTTATATTTTCCATTTTACAATTTTTATATAATAGGCCGTGATTTAGTCCTTAATTAATTAAGTAATAGTAATTAACTACATTTGCCTAAACAAAATAAAATGTGGAAAAATTCAGAGAGAAGATTGCATATATTAAAATTAGTTTAAAGTCCATTTGGAATATTTTTGTTTTAATTATTTATTTTAAAATAAAAATATTAAATCTTTTTAACTTTAGAAAATAGATAAGAGTTTTAATCCCTAGTTTATACATAAGTTCTGAAACGTTTTTTTAAAGAGTTCAACGTATATGGATGAGAGGATGTGAAATATTTTGGTAAATGGTATATAATTTTAACTGCTCTAATTAATTTTACACTAATATTAATATTCCTATATTATATATTTTGCTTCCATTGTATTAATTTTGTACCTTTACTTTCATTTCTATTCCTATTCTACATTGATTTATTATTAAGCTAAAAAAAATTCTATAACAATTCTACCCAAATAACTCTAAATTTTTTTAACTTTGAATAATAACCTTAAACTAAAAATAAAAACTCTAAAAATACCTTTAATTTTTCTTCCAAAGTTCAAAAATATTACCGTTAATTTTGATGGAAACCATTAATATTTTGTTTTAAAAATACATCTAAACATTTAAAAGGGTTTCAAAAATATTTTTGAATTTTTTTAAGTTTCATTAATACATTTCATCTTTTAGAAAAAAAAAACTTCAAAAACACTTTAAAAACTTTTTTTTTTAAGAACTTCAAAAATACCTTTATATTTTTTTAAAAAAAATTCAAAAATACTTTTACCATTAATACCGTTTCAAAAATACTTATGAACTTTCTAAACTAACATTAAAATGTTTGGACATAATCTAAAGTAACATTTTGAACTTTTTAAAACCGTCTAAGGGTATTTATGAAACTTTTAAAAGTTTAAGAGTAATTTTTAAACAAAATATTAATGGTTTCCATTTAAAACTAAGATCTATATATTTTTTTTAAAGTTTAAGGTTTCATTAAAACTTTTGAAAGTTATACCTCATAACTTGTATATATATTCTGTTAATCAAAACAATCTACTGTTGGCTATTCTCTAATAGTACTCATCACGGTAACAATCGAAAAAAAATAGTAATAATAATAATAATAAAAATTAAAAAAATTTGGTAACCCATCCCTCCTCTCTCTCCTTCCATCTCTCACCACTCCTCCCCTAAAATAAATTTACCATCAGTAATTCCTTTTTCCTGTAAAAACAACAACAGATTTACCTCAGTAGATTTAGTTTCCCTCGATGAGATATAGTATGTTACATCTTCCTTTTATTTTATTAAATGATATTAATTTGGTTACAATTATTCCGTTTTGAATTAGATATTTTAGGAAATCACAACTAAGGATATTTTAGATCGTCTAAATTGTTCAATTATTAGGTTTGTCAATAATTTTATATGAATTATAGTAAAAGAATAGTCAAATGTCGATTAAATTAAAAAGAATATAATTGTTAACAAGAAAGATAAAGAAATACAAAGGGAAGGTTAACCGAATAGAAGGAAAGAAAAAATGAAATACAGATGTAAATCCGTTAACAAAATGGAAAAATCCAGAACACTGCTAACATAATAGAAAAGAAAAAAAAAAGGAAATATGGGAAGAAAAATGAGATACACCGGCCGTTATCAGAATAGAAAAGAAAAAAAATTACTTTACAAAAAATAATAATAAATAAATAAATAAACAACTATTCCCCACTTTTTCCCACTAACCTCTCATCCCTTCTCCCAATTATCTCTCCTCAACCGGTCCCTTCCAACATAAAATAGAGGAAAGGGAAACAACAATTGTCAGATTTAGTTGGAGGAAAAATGAGAATGATCTTTACCTAGTTGAGATGTACTTGTAGACTGACATTTATGTGAACATAGATATGATCAGGTATATATTAAATCTTTCATTTTCTCTTACCCTATTTCTTTTTTTAGAAATCACACCCAATTATAATTAGATATTCATTAAATCATTACCATTGTTTAGCTTTGAGTTAGAATTCTAGTAAATACGTCATATTAGTAATATTATATCAGAAAATTTATATAAGTACTAAATGAATAGATTAAAAATAAAATGGATTAGTAAATTTATATTAGCCAAATGAATAGGTTAAAAATAAAACCGCCAAAAAAAGTTGTGAACGGAATAAAAGTGTTACGAGAAAATTTGTAAACGAAATTAAAGTGTTAACAAAATTAGAAGGAAAAAAACAGAGATAAGGAAAAATTTGGAAATAGGGATCCACCAGGCATTTGGAATACATGTAAAAATTTAAAACTTCAACTAAATATAGAGAAGAGTAAATACCGAAGGCATAAAGCACAAAATAACTCGAAATAACTCTATCAACTTTTTTATACATAAGTAATCATAAAAAATAAGATTTTAATAAAAAATATAATTATAGATATATAACCTTTCCAGACTTTTAACAATGAACCAATATAAATTAGAGAAATAATTTTATAGAGTTCAAACTTGAAACTGATGTCATAGATTCACATAGGTTGACTTGAATTTCAAATGACAGAATCGAACTTTATTAAGGATATATTCGCGACAACAACTTAAGCTAACCAAGTAAGTGGCCTTACTATCGGCATGGTTATATTTGATGTTGACACGTGCACCGTAGTTCTACACGTGTCATATATATTGATATGTGTGAATTGTTTGTGGATTGATATGCTTATGATATGTTATGTATATGTTATAATATGTGAATTGTATGATAATAATTATGGTACGATGTGTTCAATGATATGTTTGAGATAGGATATGAGAAGGATGCACAAAACGAAATGTAACAATAGGAGTAAGATACATTCATGAAACGTTAAGGTTAGGTTACATACCGAAGTGCTATGGATGAGAGATTGATAAAAGAATACGGTTAGGTTATAGGTAGAAAGGAATAGGTGTGTGATAGATTGATAGAACGATAGCGTCAGGATACGTTCCTGTGATGATATGATTAAGGTACGTTCATGTAACGACATACTGTGACAAGTATAAGAACATTAAGGCTATGATAAGTTAGGGAACGATATGACCACAAAGTATTTATGATATGATATGATTATGATACGACATGTGAATGACAAATATATATATGTTGTCATATGATATGAAATATGTTATGGTACGAGATATGTGATAAATTGACATATTTATGATATGATATATTGTGATGCAATATGTTATGGTATGAGATGTATATGAGGAGATGTTATGTTAAAAACATGGAACGTTATGTTATGTCTCTTAAATTGTATGTACACAACATGATATGAATGACATGAAATCACGATAAATGACATGAAATATAACCCCGTTAGAATTATGTATGATATGAGAACTGAAAAATGAGAAACGATATGATATGAATGATGAATGATATGTGAAATGATATGAAAGATGATATGATATGTACAGAATGCTAGCGGGGTTGTATTAAATGATAATGAAAACGAAAAAATGTTGGGACCTCATGCATGATGTGTGCTCATGCATTGGGGGATACCCCTACTCCATCACGTGGGTACGGACGCGTACATCTATTAGGCAGGCGAAGTATCGTTATGTTTTACATAATGCTGTCGTGACGGTTACTAATTCTAATGGGTGTTCGGCAAAAGTTGAGCTACCAGAGAAGGCTCTCTTGACAAGAAAAGGGGCCTAGCGGTGTGTGAACTGTTTGGTGAGCCCATACTCACACGTATGGTTTGTGTGTAGAGTACATGGTACATATAGCTGCCCATTAGAATAGTGTCGTAGGAAAAATATACTGATATGATAGGTCCCGTCATTGCATTCGCATGTTCTTGCATTTAACCCCCAATAGTGGGGTTACTTACTGAGTATTTCTTAAAATACTCAAGCCACGTGCTAGTTTTATCTCAGTTTAAGGCAAAACATTCATGTATGGCTGACGACGACATCGCAACTTGAGACCATGACACATGCATAGGGTAGTCGTATTATTTTCTTAGACTTAGGCTAGAATATGATGTTTTTGATTTAAACGTTTATTTATTTTATTTAGTCTTTTGTTGTGTCCTTTTTAAAATATGTAAGTCCATGACAGTGTTTTAAGCCGAAAGTTATGTTTTATAAAAGTTTAAATGAAGTATTTCTGCATTCAATGTTTATGATATGTATACAATAGCGACCTTGAATTAAGTAGAAAATTTTGAGTCGTTACACTAACTCAATGCCACGTCATTAGGTCAAATATTTTCTATTTCATCTCATTTCGACTATAACTTATTAGTTTTAGCTATGATTTGAGTGATTTAGAAGGCGTTGGAATTGTTATTCCCAGCTTTACACTATGAACCGTTCAAAATACTAATAATTATTAATAATTAAGGGTAAATTTGTTATCATCAAAACATTAATTAATTTGAGATTAAGATTCAAAAAGCGTGGTGGGTTACTTCTTGTTTTTTTTTTTTTATAATATTCAAGCCACGTGCTACTCTTATTTTTCATGTAAAGGTAAGATACTTCTACACGGATGACGACGTCACGGTGACGATCATAAAACTGAAGCTAGGGCCGATGCATTTCAGGTTGTTTGCAACCATTTGGTCAAATCAGAACATTATTTTAATATTTTCTTTATTTTATTTAAATTTTCATATTATTGTTTTGTATTGTTTAAACGATTTTATTATTAACTTGTAAGTCTATGACATCGTTGTAAGAATCATTACAAAAATATATATATATATAATGGTAGGTATCCTTGTTCTCCTCTGAACAAGTTTAGTGTAACACCCAAATTTTAGATTACGAGAAAATAGAAGATGAGAAAAGAAAAGGAAAATCTAGAATTCAAATTGCAGGCCGAAAATGTGAGATTAAGCAATTACCTACCACGTGTTGCCTCCAAAATTAAAGCTCCAAATTTGAGTAGGAGGTATGCCTCAACCATTCAATATTCTTATCGGGATGGAGTTTAAGGTTAAGAGTTCATCGGTTATCCTTCCACAAATGATGTTCAGACTAATAGATGTCAACCTAAGATGTCGATCATTCATTATTTAGATAAAGCAAGCGACCTAAATTAAAGTACAAAAAGAGTGAGCAACCTGTACAAACCTTAAGCGGATAAGAATGAGACAAGAGAACCACTCAGACTTTCGAGGCCTTCTCAGAAACTTAGATAGCTATAGAAATTGGTACGAACTTCTTAGAGTCTAGAGAAAAGTTTATGGTAACATACTGGGATTGGATACGATGAAATCTTTCAAGTAGAGTGCTTCCCGAGTATTTTTATACTTACTCATTCTACATTTTTTTCGGTGTTCGCTGACTATCGGTTGAGGTGAAGGAAGGTTCATGTGTTGTACGCTCACAAAGAGGGTCGTCCTGGGGTGTTAGTCCGTTTGTAATTTTTGGAGTCATTTTGTATTGTATTAGTTTGTATCCCAAACACTAATCCCCTTTTGAGCAAACTTGAACAACATAAGTTTATAATTGGTTTTCGTGTTTTAATTGTGGTGTTATTTGTTTTTAAGTTGGACCATATTTATTTTTGTTGTGCAAAAATGATACAACCTTCAAAACTTTGATACCACTTGTTGTACCAATAGCAGAAGCAAGATCGAATGTACTCACAACACCAACGAGCGGAATTTAAAACAAAGAGGCAAAGATATTTACATGGTTAAGAAATTTCCCTACATCCATAGGTAGAAACCAATCACTAATAATCAAAGTGTTTACGAGTGAATACTTCACTCGTACACTACAAAGTCTCTCACCAAAATGTAACTCAAGAAATACAATGTGACACACAGACTCAATCAAATTTCGATATCCTCAACCTCCCAGACAAACACTTTATACAAGGATAATTGTATTAATAAAAAACAGTGATATACTAAATGAAGATTAATAATTAAAATAAATAAGAATATTAATTAAAATAGTTACAAAATTAATAATCAAATTAATATTCTTATTTAATTTATATATTGAAATGGAGTTAATAACTAAACTAAATAAAAAAAATGACAATTTACGACCATTTTTATTTTATTTGTTTTATCCTTGTTTCGCCATTGTCTGCCATCTAAATTCTAAAAAATTGGGACTTGTGAATCTTCGTAAAAAATAATATATTTGAATATCTAATATATTAACATATCATATTTTATTTAAATATTTTCACAAATCTTAATATATTGAACAAATTCCAATTCACTCGTAATACTCTCATAATAAATATATTTTTCTCTTTTCTCTTTTATATTCAATATATTTAATAGATTGAATTTATAAATGTATTTTTTTTTATATTTTATATATAATATATAAAATATTAATTTTAGCACTCCAAACTATTTTTTTTTTCACTAAATTAATATTTTTAGTATTATTATGAGACCTTAAAGATTAAAAACTACAACCATATAAAATTAATTAACTAAACTATTTAATTAATAAATTTTATTTATTCACTATAGGTCACTCAATTATAGAGTTACACTAAAGATATAATAATTACAAACAATCAATCCTTTTAGAGTATTCGTAATTATAGGTAGGCCAAAAGTCCACTCGACACCTATAATTATGTCTTATACTTCAAGTATCATTAATCATCTAATGAATAATTTGGATATGATCTAACCATAAATTAAGTTCCTCTCGCATTAGTGAGAGGGCAAGACTCCATTATTTAGGCCTCGAAATTAATACTCCGTTTATCTAATGAACAATTTGCATATGATCCAACCATAAACTAAGTCATTCTTGAACTAATAAAAAGGTAAGACCCCAAGAATAATTTATGAATTAAACTAGTTCAAGATTAAGATCTAGCTGCATATGATTATCCAATGAAATATTAATATTTTGAATTAACATAATTATAAAAAGAGAATAAATATTTTATCATTTGGTCCTCATGGTATACAATATTCCTCCTCACATGTCTCTACTCGACTAATTTGGATCAAATCATTTGTAACAATTACAAAATAAGTCTATCAATAATATTATCAAAATAAGACACTCAACTTTATCCATATGTTATAGAACATTTAAGTTATTATTTGAATATGATACTCATGTATATCAACCATATACTATTCAATATTACACTAATAATCTTAGATTTTATACAATGATATATTAAATTGCACATTTTTCATCACCAATCACCGATCCGAGTAGGTTCCAAATGTATGCATATAACTACACTTGCATATAAATTTATTTAGTGAGATTTATGAATTAATGCCTCCTAATTTGTGTTTTATTATTTGTAATTTATATTATTCATTCTATGAATAATCTAAATTTATTAATGTAATTTTAAAAAGTTTGATATTTAATATCTTTTATAAATTTGTTAATTAATAAAATAAATATTTGATATAATAATTAATCTTGATTGAGTCATATTGTTTTTAAAAACATGTTGGGTGTGAGAATTACATTTATAATCAATCTAATAAACTTACCCCTAATACTAATTCAAAATTTAGATCATTAATTAAAAATTTTTAAACAAGATTGTTAGGGATATAATATACGTGTCAATTACACCTGATCAAGTGTATTTATACATTTAAAATATAATAAACAAACAGGTATTTTTTACTTTAATTTAATATAAGAGAGAGAGAGAGAAAAAAGAAAAGAAAAAAAAGAAGAAAAGAAAAGAAAAAATGGAGGAAGATCGATGAAGCAAAAGTGAAACAAAATTCTGGAGTTGAAGAAGAAAGCATATGGTTTTTGGGGGTACGAACTTCTGAGATTGACTTCAATTAATTTTGTGAAAGAATTGGAAGGAAGAGTTGTTGGGTTTGTTAAAATCACTGATCTGTCTCGCCTTTCCTCTCTCACTTGTAGGCATTCGTTCTTTCGCACTTCGGATCCGCCGACCTCTTCGATCCTCTTGTGTTCGTTACTCTGCTTGCAGACCCTCGTAGACAAGGTACCTTTCTTTCCCTCTCCCATTTCCGATTCGCCAATTGAATTGATTGCTACGGATTGATGTGGGAACACTTGCTTCCGACTCCAATGATTACAATTCTGTGTATCAGTTTCTTCCTTGGGGTAGATCTCTCTTCTTTTCACGCCACCTCCGATTTCATACTCCAATTTGACTTTCCCCGAATCAGAATTGGCTGTTCTTCTTGTTGTTGTTTCATTTTCTTTTTCTTCCAAATCTCTGTTCCCCACTGCAACTATTTTGCAAATTCAATTTACTTGTAAACAAGTTTTAGTTGCGTGTGGCCTTTTTGATTGTGCTTTCTCTCCATGTCTAGCTCCTTTGAACTTTGGTTTCGAAAATTATTCTGTTTAGCTAAAAAAATCAGTCTGAATAATAACGAAGATGGAATCTGGGGGTTTTCTGGGTTGCATTTTTGTGTTCTTTATGTTTATTTCCCCACCATCCCATTCATCTTTGCATAGTAATTTTAAATGCGGGCGCGGGGTTAGCAGATGTATGACTGTTTAGTATGATTTATGTTATGAGCGTGCTTATTTCCGTATCCATTGGTAATTCATTGCTCTTTTTTTGAAGAATCGTTTTGATCTTCTTTTTTCTTTCTGTTTGGCTGTTGGCTGCACAGGTCTGCGTCATGCTAGCATCCCATTAACTCAAAGAGTGTGAGAGTGCAATAGTAGAACCCATGGGGACTGAAAATCATGCTCAGCAGCATTTTCCTACTAGACCTGTCGGCACACCTTTTGCTACCACTCAGACCGCGTCACCCTTTTCATCCTCTGGTCCTGTAGTTGGATCAGACGCCTCTCGTTTTAGACCTGCCTCTCCTGGTATGGCGACAAACACAATGCCTTTTCCTCCATCCTCTGGTCCTGCAGTTGGAGCAGGGAGCCCTGGGTTTAGACCTATGCAACCAAGTAGGTTCCTTGATCCATCTGTTCCACCACCATCAGTATCCAGTGTCCCAGCAACTGCTGGGCCTTTCCAGCGTTTCCCAGCTCCACAGTTTGTTTCACCAACTCAACCACCTCCTTCACGAATTCCACCAATGGGGCAACCCCCTGCTGCTTATGCATCGCCACCTCCAGTTTCTTTTCACCAGCAGACTCAGATTCCTTCAGTGCCTATGGGATCTCCTCCTCAAAACTTAGGCCCTCCTCCCACAAATGTTCCACAGCCTATGTCGGATCCATCTTTTCCATCAGCCAGGCCTAACTTTCACTCCTCTTTGCCTGGTTATGTCCATAAGCAGCCCAATGCAGATTTACAATCCCAACAAATGCAACCTCCTTTGGTTAGTCACCAAGGGCAGTATGTTCCTCCTTCAGCACCAGCTTCCTCTTTCCTTGGTCACCAAGGAGGTTATGTTTCTCCTCCTCAAGCTGCAGCCTCACAAGGTTTGGTGTCTACAGATCAAAAGCACTATCCAGGCACTGGGCCGCCCCTTAGCTCCATTCAAGGATTAGCTGAAGATTTCAACTCACTTTCTATTGGATCTGTTCCTGGATCAATTGATGCAGGAATTGATCCAAAAACACTTCCAAGGCCATTGAATGGTGATGAAGAGCCTAAATTGTTTTCCGAGATGTACCCTATGAACTGTGATCAGAGATATTTACGACTTACAACCAGTGCCATTCCCAGTTCCCAGTCACTGGTCTCAAGGTGGCATCTACCTCTCGGAGCAATTGTTTGTCCACTTGCAGAAGCTCCAAGTGGGGTTAGTGTTTCTATGCTAGAAATAACTAATATTTTGATTTCTGTGCATGCTAAAGTTACCTTATTAAATTTCTTTTATTTTTCTCTAGGAAGAAGTGCCAGTTATCAATTTTGCTTCAACTGGTGTCATCCGCTGCAGAAGGTGTCGCACTTATATAAATCCATATGCCACATTCACAGATGCAGGAAGAAAGTGGCGCTGCAACATTTGTTCTTTGCTGAATGATGGTACGAAGACTTATAATTCTCATGGCTCCTGGACACTAGAATTAGTAAATTTGACCTATTGTTATATGCAGTTACAGTTTCTTATTTGGAAGCCTAGTGCATAGGAGATATATTTTTTAAGAGCCAGAGTCGCATCCTTTCTTTTGAATTTCAGCCATAGGCTGTGAGCTGTATTGATTTTTCTTTTTATTTTCCCCTTCCTTTCTTGGACAAACAATGTAGTGTTACTGTAGAGCTTGAGTGTAACATTCACTTCATTTACTGCTTTCGTTTTCTTTGGAAGGCAGAATATTTACCTATTTGTATTATTTTTTGGAAAATGCCATTTCTTTTTGTATACAGCTATTTCCCGTGTTGGCTTATATTGAATTATGTCGATTCCCTATTCAGTTCAGGGTGACTATTTTGCCCATTTGGATGCTACTGGCCGGAGAATTGATTTGGATCAGCGACCTGAGCTTACTAAGGGTAGTGTGGATTTTGTTGCTCCAACCGAGTATATGGTTCGGCCACCTATGCCTCCACTGTACTTTTTCCTTATAGATGCTTCTATAGCTGCAGTTAGAAGTGGGATGTTAGAGGTAAGTATTTCTATACGATTATTACTATTACTATTAGTTTTATTTTCCTTGATTATTACTATTACTATTAGTTTTATTTTCCTCATCTCCCCTTATTGCAAGTGTAAATTATCTTGCTTGTTTTTCATATTTAATTTTAAAGAGGTACATGTGCCTTTTATAATAGAGAAAGTCTAGCTAAATATCTTGATACTAGATAATGATAAATCTAACCAAATCACCATATAGTAACCGTAAATATAACTAAATCCCTAGTATCAATAGGTAACAGTAAATTTAACTTCTGGCTATTAAATCCCTAGATACTAGTAAATCTAAATAAATCTAGGTAATAACACAGGAGGTCAAGATTACATAAATATTTCTTAAATCAAGGTCATTCCTTCAATACCCCTCAAGTCTATCTTCTCTTTTAATGAGAATTATTTTTACAATCTAAAAAAAATTAACATAATGTGAAGTGAATGGTAGCTTTTAGGTTGACGTGGAAGGTTTCTTTGGTGTAAACTAAGTTTCTGAATATATTCAATGACAATCTGTCCATTGCCATCCTAACAGTGGTATTTATACTCTGGTTATAACCAAGAAATCTAAACTAATATCTAGGGGTTTAGTTAGATTTATTTTCCTGTATTGTTACCTAATATCTATGCATTTAGTTAGTTTTTTTGTATTATAAAAGGCATATGTACCTCTGAAAATTAAGAATTGATGTGGGTAAGATAATTTCCGCTTGCAACAATAACTAACAAGCAACTAATGGTTCTAGAACTTATACTATACCATTCTTTACATTTTATTTTAGTTAACCAAAATTAATGCCCAACCAAAATAAAATGCCCTCAAGGTGCACTCCAATTCTTTTTTTGAGAAGAACAAATTTCATTGATGAATGAATTAAAAGGAGCTCATGAAAACTTCAAAATATTAAGTGCATGGCCATTGCTTTGAGTGATATATCCTTGGAACAATACAAAGAATTGAAAAAGAATCAAAGTTGAAAGGGTAGTCACAAACGGGTGTTTATTCTTAGACCAATACAAAGAAATGAAAAAGAATAAAACCTAAGAAACTATCAAAATATTAAGCGCATGGCCATTGACTTGAGTGATATACTAGGTGTGTGGCTCCAACATGCGAGGCATTAGCTTCACTTAAGCTACACCTTTTTGTTACTTCACGCCTGAAGGAAATTAACAGACTCATCGTCTTTGTGTGCATCTTCAGCTTTGTAAACACTGACCAAAATCTATTTTTGTTGGGTGAAAATCTTTGAAAGAGATTACCATAATATGCTCAGACATTGAGTTGCTAGATTCTTTTGGGTTGATAAAAGAGAATCTTTTTCTCATAAAAAAAATGAAAAAGAATCTTCTTTATTATCATTTCTTATATGAGAATCTATTTTATGCGTCAATTTTGGTTATAATTGCATTTTAATCATGAAATTGCCTTGTTTTCAATGCTGTTTGTCTTCCCCTGCCTGTTCTCTTTTATCCTTCCTTTTGTTACATGGTCTCCCTTTTTTTGGCACTCTACCTTTGAACCAGTTCCTAGGATGGCCCGTTATCTAGCCGTAGATATACCTTGTCTATGGTTGTGTCTCATATAGTAGGGTTGTCTATGGTTGCTGCTAGTGCAGGCTTTGGGGGTGGAAGTTTGCTTGGTTATCGGTTGGACATAGATTCTTTGCAATAAACCTCCTATCATTTTCCTCTTTGGGTGGGTCATTGTGAGTGGTTAGCATTCGAAGGGGGGAACATTGCAGAATTCCTAGCGAGACTCAAGACTTGGACTCGATTATTATTTTTTTTAACAAGAAACGAGACCTTTCTTTGATTTAATGAAAATAAATGAAATGTTAAAGGAGAGAACAACAAAAAATGAAAATTAGATAAAATAGAAATGAAATGTTAAAGGAGAAAAAAAAAAAATGAAAATGAGATAAACTAACTATGGGATATGAGAGCACCGGATTATTTGAGTTTTCAGTGAATCCTTCTTACAAACAAATACGGGTCTCCAATGCAGATTCAAAGGGCAAGATGTTGCGATAAGATTTTCTTGTAGGAATGTGAAACAAAGCTCTTCCGATAGTTCTGAACTTCCAAAGTTATATCTATTTGGTCCTGTACTCTGAAATGTGAAACAAAGCACACAAATTTTAATTCAATTGCAAAATTCACAAGAAGATCCCTTTTAAGTGTAGTTTACCTTTTACGACTAATTTCTCTTTGTTCAGGATCAAGGAAGGTTTTAGATTAACAAAGTAGCTCAAAGTCCTTTAGGAATTTGTCATAGAGTGGAATTGATTTGTCTTCCAGGATCGTTGGGTGAAGTAGTAAGAAATTATAGAAAAAGTGCAACAATTGAATGAACTTGGCCTTGAAGAAAGTGGTTGTGCCTTTAGTTTGAATCTCAAGTTGCGGATGGTCTAAGACTTGAAAGGGCGACTATGAGAAAGCCTTATTCTTTGAGGTGGGTGGTGAACTTTAATTCAGCAAGTCCTTAGAGGGGTTTCTTTATACTTTCTTTCTTAATTCTAAGTTCCGTCTTTTGTGTGCTTCACTCCAGAAATATAGACATTTTTTTGTGGGAAGGTTGGAGGTGGATGGGAGTTCACACTAGGTGAGTTGGGATGTTATGTCTAAGGAGTTTAGAGAGGATGGGCTACGTATGGGGAATCTAGCAAATAGAAATCTAGCTTCCGTAGGCTAGTGGTTACAAAGCTTTTTTTAAAGCCTACTTTTCTTTGTCTTGTATTGGCAACTTCATTTAATTCTTAGAGGGACATGGATTTCACATTTGTTTTTTTCGAGGACTTTAATTTGCTTACCTCCTTAATCTCTGACTTGGTAGAAAAAACATTTGCCAACTGGTTACTGCATTTTTTTAGAGCCCAATTTTTTTTCTGGTAGAAGGTCATCATGAGCAAATATTGTTGTCAAATTGTTGTGTATCGGGAATGCGATTTCTGAAGGCACACACATTAATGAGTCCTCGGAAAGCCATTTTCTTTTGCCCTGTACTGGAAACTTCATTTATTTCTCATAGGGAAATGGGTCTTGCATATATCTTCATGAAGATTTTTGGACCGGATCTAATTCCCTTAGTCTTATTTCCTCACCTCGTTAATATCTCAATTTGTAGAAATGACATTTGTTGATTCCCTCAACTCTACAAGCTCCTCAATAAGTGGTTAAGGAAATATTTTCGATGCTTCTACATTTTGTCCAAGGAAAGAAAAAGAAGTGATGAAAATGAACTTCACTTCTATTTTGGTGGTTTCAAAATTGCTAGCCCACAACTCTTGGAAGGACATTCATAATGCTTTAGAGGTTTATTTTCATTCCAAGATCTCTATTAATCCCTTCATTTCAAAATTGAGTGTTGATTTTTCTGAGTTTTTCTGAGTTGGAGTTTGATGACAATTGGAGGCAAATTGAAAATTTTCACTTGAAATTTTGAGAATTGGTGCCAAGAAGAACACTCTCACCCTAAGCTTATTGAAGGGTACAGTGGCTGATTTTTTTTTTAATAATTTACCTCGAGCTTATAGGAAACGTTCTTATTTTGAAGCAATTGGTCATTTTGGAGGTTTGATCAATATCTCTTCCTAGAATCTTAATTTTATTGATTGTGATGTTAGGAAAAATATTTATGGTTTCATTCCAACTAAAATTGAGGCAATAAGTTCAAGATTCTTTCTCTCTACTTTGGGGATATATATCCTTTAGATCCTCCCAGCACTCATTAAGTGGACTTGTCAATTCTTAATTTTACAAATTCAATGGATTAAAGTGAACAAAACAAGATATGATGGATGAAGGCTTTACTTTGCCATCAGAGGACTTTATGGTAAAAAATGTTAAGTTGAATTCTATTCCTTTGCATGATCAGTTCCATAAGTCAGATTATCTTTTTCTTCAAGATGACCGTTAGGTTATACAACATTTTAGAGATAATGCTTGGTCTTTTCAGCCGTCTATTCATATTCCATCATTTCCAAATCTACATTTCATGTCTTTAAAATGAAAAATAGACGTATCGAAGCGTACTCTCTCCATTATACTCAGAAGACTGCTCTGGTATCCCTGGAAGTTCAAAGATTATTTCAGACATTTTGGAAGAAGCTTGTGTTCGGCTACTCAATTCCTCTCCAAAGCTACAACAATCCTTTTCACAACCTACTAAATCTTTTACTCTTTCAATGATCACCCCTCCAGGTTCAAATGTCACTTTAACCTAATTGTCTTGATGGGTGCCTGTTTTGTGAGTTTGTTATTTTTCAGGTTTGTTGAGCCTTGGAGTTTACCAATAAGATTAGAAATAACAGTTGTAGTTGGAGTTGAACCTTGGAGTTTGCCATGGGAATTAGTTTTTGGTTGTAGTGGGAGGCAAAACCGTATTTTGTCTCCAAGTGGGAGATTATTAGGATTGTGGAGACAAAATTGGTTGCACCAGCAAGGAAGCCCAAGAGCAAAGCGCAAGATGTTACGACACTTGACGGAAAATCCAGCATGCTTGCACAACATTTTTGCTTGTTCAAAGTTTCAGCCCACCTATTTAAATAAGGCCCATTAGGTCTTACTGATCTAAACACACGTATATCTATGTATGTTTTTGTGCAGCTGATGAGTTTTCGGAAGGTGGCATTTTCTATTCTATTTTAGTTTATACAGTGAGTGTAAGCTTGTGCTTTATGAGTGTGGCAGTGAGTTATTTTGCTAGAGAATGAGTGTTTATCTTGTGGGATTGAAGGGTTTTGTTCTTTTTTGTTTATCCCAAGCCCAATAGATTTTGTTGGGCTATTGAGGGTTAGTTTGTAGCAGGAGTTTGAGGCTTCTTTGTAATCTTCAGATTCGAGTAGAATTTGCAGTTGTAGAAGATTGGACGTAGTCTTGAGTTTGGGGTGAACCAGTGTTTTTGATGTCGTCTCCTTTTTCTCTATCTGTTTATTTATTTATTTTTGTGACTCTAACTTGTGGAAGTGGAGAATATTATAGTATTGTGGTTTTCTCCAATAATACTATTTTTTTGTGTTTCATGTATTTTTCTCCCAACATTAAAGATATTAAATGTCATTGGGGAGCCGGGAGGTTTGGAAGGCAAGTCATTGCAGTGGCTTGCTTTGGATGTGTTATGCATTTGAAAGAGTTCTTTAATTTAGCATAGAGTTAATTACATGAGTACAGACCTTTGAGGGGGCTGTTCCTACGGAACACAATACAATGATAACTTTTTTCCTCCAACTCCCATCATAATATACTCTTACCACCCGAACTACTCACTCATTTCTTTTCTTAACGTAACTGACTGACTACTCATGCCTCTCTTTTCTTAACATAGCTGACTTTCTTGTCTACACATACGTTTCCTCTCATAAAAAAGTATCTTTTGTGATATTTTTAACATTGGAGCAATTTCTTGTTATTTTGTTTCTCTGGTTTGCTCCTCGTTGGGTGTACTTTCATTTCTCTTCATGAAAATTGGTTTCTTCTTATTTTTTAAAACCTTATCACGATCTCCCAGAAGAAAGTGTTGCTAATACTCGTCGAGGGTCGCCAAACCATGAACTCATAATTTTCTGTTGTGTTAACTTTTTATTTCCTTTTGTAGGTTGTGGCACAAACAATTCGATCATGCCTGGACGAGCTACCTGGTTCTACAAGAACACAAATAGGTTTTGCGACTTTTGACAGCACAATACATTTTTATAATATGAAGGTAGAAAATATAGGTTCCTATTGTATATTATACCATAATTTGATACTTCATGCTAAATGTCCTGTTTCTTTCGTAGTCGACTTTGACTCAGCCTCAAATGATGGTGGTTTCCGATCTGGACGATGTATTTGTACCTTTGCCAGATGACCTTCTTGTCAACTTGTCTGAATCCAGATCTGTGGTGGAATCATTTCTAGATAGCCTGCCGTCCATGTTTCAGGACAATGTGAATGTTGAATCTGCCTTCGGCCCAGCCCTTAAAGCAGCATTTATGGTCATGGTGTGTTATTTACACCTTTTTAATCACCCACCACTGTCAGATTTATATTCCATTACTTTTAAATGAACATTGTTATTTCCTTGTCAATGAATTACAATGTACACATGTTAATAACTTTGTAAGTTCATCTATATCTTTTTAACAAGAATGAAACTTTCCATTGATAAAATGAAAAGAGACTAATACTCAGAAGATACAAACTCCACGATGATATAAACTCTGCAAGGGAGTGGAAGCAAAAAACTAAAAATTCCAAAGATAAAAACAACCCATGGAAATTCATCTAAATTCAAATTGATGTATACTAAAGAGTTTGATATGACCATCGGTTTATCTTTTGATTCAACCCTCTTTGCAGAGCCAACTTGGGGGGAAGTTGTTAATTTTCCAAAGCACACTGCCATCTCTTGGTATTGGCCGCTTGAAGTTGCGTGGGGATGATCTTCGTGTTTATGGAACAGACAAAGAACATTTGCTAAGACTGCCGGAGGATCCGTTCTACAAACAAATGGCTGCTGAATTTACCAAGTTCCAAATTGGGGTCAATGTTTATACATTTAGTGACAAGTATACAGATATTGCTTCCTTGGGTATGCCTCAGGTTTATAATCTCCGGAGAATGTGTTTATGGTGACATGATTGAAATTGATTCTTAGGAATTGACTGGGGCTTGTCCTCTCAAATTCGTATTCCTTCAAAAGAGAAAAAAAAAAAAAAAAATGGCACGGGTTTGCTATGATTGTTGGTGCTTTTTTTTCCCCCCTAATTAATTTACACATGCGATGAACATTTAAAAAATATATTTGTTTTCAGTTCCCTATAACTATCCTTCTTTGGTCTAGCTTTTAAAATCATTGTGGTTTGGGAGGATCTGATTAGCTTTTGGAACTTCCTATATAGCCATGATTCTTCTGTGAACAATGAAGAATATTGGTTTACACAATAATCCTGATGCATTCAAATTTGTTATTTCAATCAGCATCTTGGGGAAACTTAAATTTTGCATCTACTTTTTATGTTTGCTGTCTTTCATTCAGGTTGAAACTAATTGCTTGTTGTTCCTTCTTCATTTCTGTAATTTCAAATTTACTGCTTATTGATATAGTTCTGATGGCTATAATGACAATCCACACATTCCCCATCTTTTCTTTTTCCACATGACATATGAAAATATCGCTTGTGTTGCTCTGAGGATTTACTTATTATTTCTTTCTTGTATTTAGGGACTTTGGCAAAATATACTGGAGGTCAGGTGTATTATTATCCTGGCTTCCAATCTTCCATTCATGGGGAAAAGTTGAGACACGAGTTAGCAAGGGACTTGACTAGAGAAACTGCCTGGGAAGCTGTAATGCGTATAAGATGTGGAAAAGGTAATCTTTTCCTTTTAAATTGGTACTCATGGAATGTTTGTCTTCTTGACTCACATTATCAACACCTTTCTTCTCATTATTTTTGTTTGTTCTCCTAGGGATCCGCTTTACATCATTTCATGGAAATTTTATGTTAAGAAGCACCGATTTATTGGCACTTCCGGCTGTAGATTGTGATAAGGCATTTGCAATGCAAATTTCTTATGAGGAGACCTTATTAACTACTCAGACAGTGTACTTTCAAGTTGCCTTGTTGTATCCTTCGAGTGTAAAATGTTCGGGATAATACACGCATCTATCATCTATCACTTCGTCTAATAGTTAACAGTCCTTAATTACCATCTGCTGTTTAGCATATTATATTATGTTGAATATTATCTCCGCTCCGATTCTTGTGAAAGTAAATGGAGAATTTCGGAAGGATGAGGATTGAAATAGCCTTCCCCATCCCTACCCTACTCCGTGGACATCTCTAATATTACACTTTACTTTTAAAAATTCATCTTAAAGATAATTTTTCGATCCAAAATAACTAGTTGCACTTTGACCTTGATCCAAATTAATAATCGCATAAAGTTTGTGAATGCATGAAACTTTGTTTTCACATGAAATTGCTTGTTTCTTTGTAATGTAGGCTTTTCCTAACACTTTGTTTTTTATTTTCTCGAGTTCAATGAGGTTGGTTCCTAGGTGAAGGCATGCAGAGTGAAAATTGACTCATTTTCTCTATTTCAAGGGTTATACCCATAAGTTTGTTCTTTGACAATAAAAAGATATACTGCATCTTGTGGAGAGAGACGTATTAGAGTGCACACAGCAGCAGCACCTGTGGTTACAGATTTGGGAGAGATGTACCGCCAGGCCGATGTTGGTGCCATTGTTTCCTTGTTTAGTAGGCTAGGTATGTGAGCACAAACTTCTATACATGGTCATGTGAGATTTTGATAACCTCAATTATTAAGATTTACCCTCCGGTCACTTATTAATCTCTCATTCTAAATTCTTACTGAAACAACTTGCAGCAATTGAGAAAACACTGTCCCATAAGCTGGATGATGCTCGCACATCAGTGCAACAAAGAATCGTTAAAGCCTTGAGAGAGTATCGTAACCTCTATGCTGTACAGCATCGATTGGGAGGCAGAATGATATATCCAGAGTCTCTCAAGTTCTTGCCTTTATATGGATTAGCATTGTGCAAATCAATACCTCTTCGAGGAGGTTATGCTGATGCTGCGCTTGATGAGCGATGTGCATTAGGCCTCACAATGATGATTCTTCCTGTTAAAAACCTATTGAAGCTTTTATATCCATCATTAATTCGACTTGATGAGTATCTACTGAAGGTGGTGAATCTTCCCTTTCTATTTTATATTCTCACTTGGTGAATTTTCAGAGTCTATGACATTTATTCTACTTTCATCTGCAGGCATCTCCTGCTCAGACTATTGACCTTAATAGCTTAGAGAAAAGGTTGCCACTGAGTGCTGATAGCTTAGACTCCAGAGGCCTGTACTTATATGACGACGGCTTTCGCTTTATTGTATGGTTTGGTAGAGTGCTTTCACCTGATGTGTCTATGAATTTACTTGGGGCAGACTTTGCAGCAGAACTTTCGAAGGTATATAGTTCCTTTATAATTCAAATAAAAGAGTTCATATAGTCTTCTTTGAGTATAATGTTTTTGGCCTGAATTTAAGCCCTAAATTAAATGATTTTATAATATTAGTAATGTTAGTAAGGGTTTTATTTTTTGAAATCCAGGTCATCCTTAGGGATCATGATAACGTAATGTCGAGAAAACTGTTAGAGATGCTGGAGAAATTTAGAGAAAGTGAGGCTTCATACTATCAGCTATGTAATCTTGTTAGACAAGGTGAACAACCTAGAGAAGGCTTCCTCCTTCTAGCAAATCTTATTGAGGACCAAGTGGGTGGTACCAATGGTTATGTTGATTGGGTTCTACAAATACATCGCCAAGTTCAGCAAAATGCTTAATACAAGGTCAGGAATTTCTAACGCATTGTTTTTTTAAATCCTTGTTTTTATCCCATGAGTATTTTATTTTATTTTATTTTTATCTGGAAACACATGGTGTGGTGAATAATTATTTGAAATGAAAAAATAATATCAAGTAAGACATGACTGTGCTCCCAATTTTCCTGTCTCTTATAGCAAATCAACCACATATTTCCTATGTGATATACATACACATTTTTTTTTGAACTGCTGATTACTTCAATACCTTCTCAAGTCTTTATGTCAAATGTTTAGGTTTCAAAATGTTACATTTTTACTCTTGACATTCGAGCTTAGTTTTAGTTTGGTCCCTAGGATCCAAAACGTTGCGATACTCTTGATTTCCAACCTTATCCTTGAGTTCGGAGTTTAGTTTCCATTTAATCCGTAGGTGGTAAGATTTTACACTTTTTAACCTTGAGTTTTTACTATTAATGCTTATTTTTGGTATTTTTTTCGTATTTAAATTTAGCAAGCTCAACTATAGAGGTAGTGAAAAGTATACGAGGAAGAAGAAAAGTGGAGTGGGTTGGTCTGAATGTATGGTCTCTGTGATCTTAGAACTCTCCAGGTTGAATACAAGAGATGGTTAAGTTTTTCTACTTCTAATACTCATCACCTCTTTTTCTTTTCTAACCCAAAACGAATTTGAAGAATAGGTGGAGCTATTTTGTAACGACCCAGATCCACCGCTAACAGATATTGTCCTCTTTGGGCTTTCCCTTTCGGGCTTCCCCTCAAGGCTTTAAAACGCGTCTGCTAGGGGAAGGTTTCCACACCCTTATAAATGGTGATTTGTTCTCCTCCCCAACCAATGTGGGACATCACAATCCACCCCCCTTCGGGGCCCAGCGTCCTCGCTGGCACTCCTTCCTTTCTCCAATCGATGTGGGACTACCACCAAATCCACCCCCCTTTGGGGCCCAGCTTCCTTACTGGCACACCGCCTCGTGTCTACCCCCCTTCGGGGAACAGCGAGAAGGCTGGCACATCGTCCAGTGACTGGCTCTGATACCATTTGTAACGACCCAGATCCACCGCTAACAGATATTGTCCTCTTTGGGCTTTCCCTTTCGAGCTTCCCCTCAAGGCTTTAAAACGCGTCTGCTAGGGTAAGATTTTCACACCCTTATAAATGGTGATTTGTTCTCCTCCCCAACCAATGTGGGATATCACATATTACTCTCAGCTATTATCTGCTGTTTTTTCAAATTCTTCATCACTACATTCACCTAACTTCTACAAGATGGAGCACTATCATCAACTGTAATCTCTGCAAGCATCAAACAATCGGGTAACATAAGAATGATTTCCTCCTTACATCAAAAGAAAGGGTTCGCCTGAGAAAAGTCTACCTTCATGGCCAATGATAGAAGATGTAACCACCGCAGAACCTATCCCAAGTGAACTAAAAATGTTCTGCATAGTTATGTTGATATAATGCCAAATAGCTTGCCAAAGACATTACACCCTGGTCGTGGCATCGATCACGAAATTGAGTTCCTACTTGGAGTTAAACCCCCAACGAAAAATGCATATTGGATGGCTCTATCAAAGTTAGCTGAATTGAGGAAGCAATTAGACGATTGTTTGGTGCAGGGTTCCTCTGTCCCATGAAGACACCTTATGTGCCCCTGTATTATTTTAGAAGAAGAAAGACAGGACACAAGTCTATGCATCGACTATAGAGCTTTAAATAAGGTGACCGTATGTACCAATTATCTCTCGCTGGTAATATATGATTTATTTATGATAATATATGATTTGTTTGACCAACTCCATGGGGTTAAATACTTCACGAAATTGAATTTATGATCAAGATACTACTAAGTGCGCATGGCCGAAGGAGATGAACTTAAGAAAACTTGCGTGATGAGATATGGGGCTTTTAAGCTTATGGTAATGAATTTTGGCCTGACGAATGCCGCACTTACATTATGTACCTTGATGAACCAGGTTTTTTATGAGTACCTGGACCAATTCATTGTTGTGCACCTCGACGATATCGTTGTGTACAATGTCACGTTGGAGGAACATAAACAAACTTAGACTGAACATATTTGATTTTGAAGCTGGAAAGATCAAAAAGACTTGTCAGAAACTAGGAAGAGCCCGTCAAAATTCTTAAGAAGGTCGTGTCTACCTCTTATAGGGTGACATCACCCACATGGATGAAAATTCATCCACTAATCTACATGAGTAACTTAAAACCCTATCACCCCGATCCTGACGATGATAGTCACAATTCCATTGTTAAGACTGGACTCGTTTTGAAGCAAAATGACATCAAGGAGGTTGAAGAGATCCTTGCCAATAGAATAAAAAAAAGTAAGAAGACTTGTATGGAGAGTTCGAGAATTCCTTGTTAAATGGAAGAGTCTCCCTACAAAAGAGACAAGTTTGGAGCGTGCAAAAGACTTGGTTAGTCACCATCCATATCATCGAGTTCGAGTGTAGTCAGTTGACAAGGACGTCAACCAATTAAATGTAGGATGCCATGGCCATACCAAATCCTTTTATCTTGTTTCCATATTGTATTATTTTATTATTATAATTTTTTGTTGACGTTTCGGTGAAATCATGTCTACTCCTACCAGACATGAAATGCCTCAAAATGTATTATAGGGGACTAAGTAGTCATCAAATCTCCTACCAAGTGTTGTAATTTCTCTTGCCCACATATTTTCAATGTAATTGACATCTACAAGACTATCTTTCAAACGGTTTTCAATAATTTCCTCAGCCATGTTTTATAAATCATTCTCTCAAAACGTGGCTCGAGGCTCGACCATAGGTCAAGATTGTACGTGAAATTCGATTTTTACATGGCTGACATGTTCACGAGTTTAGAACAAGTGTCATACAATCGTTATCACGTTACCAAAAGAGTGCATGGGCACCATGGAAAGCTTTGTGATTCATCATGGACATTACTAGTTCTTAGGATCTAGCCTAGGCACTCGTATGCCCTCTCTTACGTTGAGAAATCTAATGAAATTGAGATTCCCCTTTAACATCCTTAAAATTCCACAAGAGTTAGACCTACTTTTGCTACCCGGAGGTAGGAAGTTGAAAAGGTCTAGTGTCACAATCACATTGGCAATGGGACAGTAATTGTACGACACTTGTTCTAACTCAACGAACAAGTTAGTCATGTAAAAATCAAACCTTGCAGACAATCACGTATTGTCGAGCCTCAAGTCATGTTTTGAGAGAAAATGTTTTATAAAACGTGAGCGAGGAAAGTAGTTGAAAACAATTTGAAAGATAGCATTGTAGATGTCAATTGCATTGAAAACATGTGGATAAGAGAGATTACAACACTTGGTCGGGGGAGGTTTGATGGCTACTTAATCTCTCTCTATAGTACATTTTGAGACACATTTCATGTCTGATAGAGGTAAACATGATTTTGCCGAAATGTCATACACATAAATTATAATAATAAAATAATACAACATGAAAGTAAGATAAAAGGGTTTGACATGACATAGACATGCGACCATAGGCAAACACACTCTGAACAAGCATGGCCATGACATCCTCCCTCACTTAATTGGTTGACATCCCTGTCAATCGACTATGCTTGAACTCCGTGATGTGGATGACGACTGATTCCATGTCTTCGGTGTGCTCCCAACTTATCTCTTCTGTAATGAGATTCTTCCATTTGACAGGAAATTGTTGAACTCACCATACAGGTCTTCATACTTTTTTTACTCTATCGACTAGAATCTCTGTGATCTCCTTAATGTTTTTTTGCTTCAGGTTGATTCCAGGTCTGATGATGAAATTGTGACTATTATCGTCTTGATCGACGTGATAAAGTTTTAAATTACTCACATGGATTACTAGATGAATTTTCATCCAGGTGGGTAATGCCACCCTATAGAAGGTAGATTCAACCTTCTTGAGAACTTCGACGGACTCTTCATTCTTCCTAATAAGTCTTTGATCTTTCCGGCTTCGAAATTGAATCTGTTCTGGTTTGAGTTCTTGGTCTCCAGCCTGAAACTCGAGAGATCCACCCACTTCTTCATGTGCTTGGAACCTTTTCCTAAATAAGCTCAAACTATATATGTTGCTTGTTTCCATTCGTTCGTGAAATTTTGGGTTTGTGGATTCTTCCCGGCATATGGATAGTCCATAATGTGGGGGCAGGATGGTTGTCTTTTGCTCACAATTTTGAAGAGACTTTTTCCCTTAGATAAACTTGTTTGGCAATAAAAGCAAAATTGGGCTACATCTAGTAGCTGGACCCAATTCTTTTGAGGAGCGTCAACAAAGTGGCACAAGTATTCCTCGAGCAAACAATTAGATCTCTCTATTTGTCCATTGGTTTAGGGGTGGTAGCTTGTGGAGATATTCAAGGTTGTCTCTAAGAATTCAACTAACTCTTTCCAAAACGTCTTGATGAATCAGCTATCTCAGTCACTGACTATATTTGTTGGGATGCCCCACAATTTCACAATATGTATAAAGAACAGCGGAGCTGTCAACTCAACCAAACATTGTTTGGGTGTGGGTACAAAAGTGGCATGCTTCAAAAACCGATTTATGATGACCAAGATTGCTTCGTGTTCTCCTACCTTCAGAAGGTGTGTGATAAAATCCAATAATGCACTTTCCCAAGGTCTTGTTGGCACGGGTAGGATCCGGGGAGCCCCAACACCTTGGCCTTCTCAACTCGAAATTCGGAAGCCCCATATCTCGTCACGTAGGTTGTCTTGGGTTCAGAAGCTCTTAAGTCCAGCTTCGTAAAGTATTTGGCCCCACAAAGCTGGTCCAACAAGTCGGATATAATTGGCAAGAGTACTTATTATGTACGGTTACCTTGTTTAAAGTTCTATAGTCAATGCATAGACGTAGTGTCTCGTATTTCTCTTTTGGAATAACACAGGGGCCCCATATGATGCCTTCGCAGGATGGATGAACCATGTGGCCAACAACTTGTCTAATTAACCGCATTACGTTGGTTTCGCAGGATGGATGAACCATGGGTAGAGTCTTACCAAGCTATTTAGCCGCCATAATTTTGCATCGTCTACCCGATGCATTGTGGGGTAATTTTAAGTTTTTCTGAATAGGTTTCCATAGCTTTGAAGTATTATTTGACATCAAAGATGAAATTTTCAAGCTCCTTTGCATCGCTGTTCCTTTTGAAGGCTTTGAGTTTTGGGATCTTCAAATTGTTGAGCCCGATGTGAGTTTGACTCGGGGTTTGATTTTCCACAACCCGTGTGGCCAGGTTTACTCAGGTGTTTAGTTTAACCATCTCTATCATTGCCCTAAAATCTTCTGTTAACTCGTTGAAAAGTTTTAACATGGCCTTATGTGAATTATCTAGCTTTTTGACACGCTCTTCCATATGTGCAACTGAGCTCTTGGAGCTACTTCCGCGTTCTGAACTACTCGGTCATGTAACTCTCTCTTCTAGAGAGTTAACCCTAAATATTAATAATTTGATTGGCAGCCCATCCAGGCTGATGCTCATAGCGTCAATTCCACCATTTTTTTTCATCCAGTTTTGCTACTCCGTCTTCTAGGAAGCAAACAGTGTAGGGAATTTCTTTGAAGAGCATCATTTCATACTCCATCTCAATAAGTTGATTAACTTGTGAGCCAACAGCTTTGTCGTCGGCATCGTTTCGGTCTCAACATGGCAAAGAGATAACTTAAATTTGATACTAGTCACAATCGCACTCTTTTCGCAGCGGCACAATGAATGTTCAACACTTGTTCTAACTTAGCGAACAAGTCAGCCGTATAAAAATCAAACTTTACGGACAATCTTGAATATGTGGTTTTTGGTTTCATTTGTTTAGACCTTGGTGGCTGCTGATACTTTCAGATGATGTTGCTGAATTGTGTTGAATATAGATGATTAAAGTTTATCAATCTTTGTTTTCTGTTTTTAATGCAGAGTTTTGTTCAACATATGATTTGGCATAAGAAGCACGTTGTGTCGGAAACAATGCAAAATTTTACTCGTGGGACTCGGCTTCAACAACTGGCTGGCTGGCTCGCTCCAGGAAGCCACGGGGATTCAGCTGCTTCATAAATTTGTTACCAGATACATAGATTTTGGTTTCTTCATAAATTTGTTACCAGATAATATAATTTTCCTGTCACCATTCATTATATATAATAGGGGCATATCACACCAGATTTTATTTTATTTTTCTTAATATATTATCTCCTAGATTTGGGTTATTTGGATTTTGTTATATACAGCGGAAGTGATTTCTCACGACCACCTAATCGTCACATGCTACTATACGACATTATCAGGTATTGCCGTTGCGATGGATGTATTCTAGCAGCTACATTTTGAGTTTTGATGAATCGAATTCAATCAAATTGGTTCGAGAATTGAAGTGCATGACCGTGCGATCAAATCAAAGAAGCATCCAACGATCATTGAGTGGGGATGCCATTTTCTTTCATCTTAATTAAATCTTAATTAATAAGACTTTTTATTTATTTTTTAATAATAAAGAAATTGATTTGTGAATTGCATTGCTGGGCTCAGCTTTTGACTGTCACCAGCACATTATACACAATAAACTAAAAACCCCTCTTTCCTTCTTCTCGCTTTCCCTCTCCCTCCCCCTCCCAACGCAAATCCCAAAACGGAAAAAACTCATTTTCTCGCACATCTCTCCCTTCCATCTTCACCCTCCAACCCCCTAACCCTCTCTGTTTTCTCCTTCATGTCTCCTAATTTATGATTCCATCGGTAATGCCTTTCTTCTTATGATTCCCTTTCTTTTTTCTTTTCGAAATTTCTCTGGTGTTCTTCTTCCGATGCGATGGGTGTTCTTCATCTGGATCCTGCTGTTCTTAGGGGTAGGATCATTTCATGGATCACCCACTTCTTGTTGGTTTTCTTTTTCCTATGCTTTTCTCTTCTTTTGTAGTCCGATGGTTTTTGCAGGTTCCGACGCAATTGGTGGGTTAATTATCTAATGTTTTATGTTGTTGTTGTTTTTTTTTTTTTTTTTTGACCTCGACTCTTAGGTTACGAGTACTATTTCTCTAAATATTCTGGTTTTTCCTCCGACCACTGTATTTGTTGACCTATGCTCATTTTTTAACTCTCATCACATTTTGTTTCTTGTGAGGATTGCTTGAGAATGTTCTTTTACCGCTTTGAGATGTTTTCGATGAAAAATAGTTTGAGCCGAAGCTGCAAAAATCATCTTATGATTTCTATGGCCTTTTTTTGTGGAATCATGTGCCCGAGTTAGCGTAGGGTTTTTCTTCTGAGTCCTAGGAGCTGAGAACTTCCTGGAGAATGCAATGGGGTGAATTAAGTCAAAATCGTAGTGGAGTGAGAATTATTCTTCCAAGCCAGGGTTAAATAGTTGATGCAGATCATATTAATATTTCACGGAAATTATGAAGAAGGGATTGAGTAATGTGGTAGACGTTATGGAATGAAGATATACGATTATCTTATTTTATTTGATATGAACAGGTGAATGGGTAGTTTTATAAGGATCATTCACTGAAGAAAGGTCGTGACAATTTCAAGAAATGGGCTCAATGGGTGTTGTTTCTACTTCAAGTTTGAGAGAACCAGCTGGTCATAACAACGTTGGTGTTGATAGGTTACCTGAGGAGATGAATGACATGAAAATTAGAGACGACAAGGTACACATGCATCTTTTGATGCCCTTAAATTCCATTTGTAATATCCTTATCATTGATATGAATTGGCTTTGTTCTTCGTTCTTGTTCTTTTCTATGAGTTCTCATGAGATGAAACAATTGCTTAGGAAGTGGAAGCAACTGTTGTAGATGGCAATGGGACAGAGACAGGCCATATTATTGTGACGACAATTGGTGGTAGAAATGGCTACCCAAAGCAGGCATGAAATGCATGATATTAAATTATTCATTTTCTCACATTCATTTTATAAGCATGAGTGCACTTGTCCAAGTGGGTTGTCGAGCATTCTCTAGTGTGAAATTTCTCATAGATTTATTTCTTGTTTGCTATGCCCCTAATGGTATTTGGTATTAATATGCAGACAATCAGCTATATGGCAGAGCGTGCTGTTGGGCATGGTTCATTTGGAGTCGTGTTTCAAGTAATGTTTGAAAAAAATTTCCAACTGATGCCAACTTTTTACATTTTCATGTTCTTTTTTTTTTTTCAGATATTGGGGTTGTGTACTTTGTTTGTGCCTTTCTCATTTTCCATATCTTGTTTAGGCAAAGTGCTTAGAGACTGGGGAAACTGTGGCTATCAAGAAGGTTCTCCAAGATAAAAGATACAAGAACCGGGAACTGCAAACTATGCGGCTTCTTGACCATCCAAATGTTGTTGCATTAAAGCATTGTTTCTTCTCAACCACCGAAAAGGATGAACTGTATCTCAACCTTGTTCTTGAGTATGTCCCAGAAACAGTTCATAGGGTGATAAAGCACTACAACAAGTTGAACCAAAGGATGCCAGTGATCTATGTAAAACTTTACATGTACCAGGTATTGTTCTTCTGAATATCTTTTCAAGAGACAACATCAGCCAGTTGGTTAATGATCTTTAGGACTACTTCAGGCGGATAAATATGGTGTTACTCATTAACAATGTACAGTGGTTAAATTAGGTTTGGTTTTTTTACCAAATCATTACAATTGATTTGGAGTTGACTCCTTGGACCAAACCAATTGGTTAGTTTGGTTTGGTTTGGTTTTCCGTGTATTTGTAATTTTCAATCAATCATTCTTAGACGGCTTCTATTTTATTTGACAAATGCAGTATACAGAAAGTCTTAGTTAAAAGTACAAATCAATTTAGTTAACCAATCTTTCTGAAAATATTGTAATTTTAACCAATAATTATTTGCATTAATAAGTATTTAAACACTTAGATTTATAGACTTTTTATTTCGCTTTGATGCAAGTATTTAAACACTTAGATTTGTAGTTCTTCCATTCTATTTGGTTTGGTTTGGGCTATTGCGTTCTTTTGGTTTTTGTGCTTCTATTACTCGGTACTCATTAGTTTTTCTTATGTTTCTCTTCCTTTTTTTTTTCTATTAAAGTTATTCAGTTTTCCGATGTTTCAGAAAGTCATAGTGGATGGTTCTATAGTTTTATATATATATCTCTAAATGGTATTCTCGCAGATCTTTAGAGCATTGTCATATATCCATCGTTGTATTGGGGTGTGCCACCGGGATATTAAACCTCAAAATCTTTTGGTAAGCTGAAAAAAACAAGAATTCTGGTCCTCATTAGTTTCTCCTGATATCTACATGTAATTTGTTTCTTCTTTCTATCAATTTATGCAGGTGAACCCGCATACTCACCAGGTTAAACTATGTGATTTTGGGAGTGCAAAAGTCTTGGTGTGTTCTTTCTTCTTTTTCTTGAAATAAAAGATCAGTTGGCTGATTGTTGTCTGACTGACCAGATACAACTGTATTCTGTGTTATACAGGTAAAAGGGGAACCAAATATATCCTACATCTGTTCAAGATACTACAGAGCTCCTGAGCTTATTTTTGGAGCAACAGAGTATACTACCGCAATTGATATATGGTCTGCAGGTTGTGTTCTTGCTGAGCTATTGCTTGGTCAGGTAGTTGGTTGTGTGCGTTTGATATTTTGAATGTTTCTTCGTATGAGATTTTATGGAAACTAAAGATTTTTATTTTATTTTCATTTATTTTGTATCAGCCTCTTTTTCCTGGAGAGAGTGGAGTTGATCAGCTTGTTGAAATCATTAAGGTAGTTTTGACATTTCAAATTTCTGAGTAAATATTGCAACTCATGCTCCTAACACTTGTCAATCATATTCAGTTTTAAGCTGTCTTTTCAATATGATTTAGTCTAGAAAATCCGGAGACTCGTCAAGATTTTCATGACTTATTATTATAAAGTAAAATCAATCTTCTTATCACATTTTTCTTTTCTTTCTTAAAAGAAAAAAGTAAATATACTGTCTTGCGTTTTTAATGTTATATGTTTAACTCTTGAGCCATTGATTTGTATTGGCTGTTTATATCTTGGGTTTTTTCTTGGATGACACAAATCTGCTCTTTTAATATTGTGACTTGTGAGCCTGAGGATGTTTACCATTTTCCTCCTGCAGTTCTTACTTTATTCTTAAGTTTGTTTTAAGCTTTTTTGTACTTTTTTGTATGTAATAGAACTGGTTTTTGTAGGTTTTGGGCACTCCTACCAGGGAAGAAATTAAATGCATGAATCCCAACTATACAGAGTATAAATTCCCTCAAATTAAAGCTCATCCATGGCACAAGGTAATTGTATTTGAAAATGTTGTATGTATATTATTTATTACTCTTTCTGAACTATGCATTTAGGCATTAATTTATCATGCAGATATTTCACAAACGAATGCCACCGGAAGCTGTTGATCTTGTGTCAAGACTATTGCAATACTCTCCTAATCTAAGGTGCACAGCGGTAAGTATCTGGTCTTACTGCAGACTTGCCATGCTAACGCCTAGCGTTTATATTTCATATTTGATGGGCTGTTCAGATGAAATGAAAGTTAGATACACTGGTTCTGGTATTATCTTGATCTACTTTAAAATTCTGATGACAGTATGTTTTTTCTCCTCGTCATCTTCTGTCATCTTTAACTTTTTTTAAACTATTTTTTATCATATATTGATGGTTCCTAATCTTGGCCTGTTTAAGAAGTTTACTTGATCATTTGTGGCTTATCAGTTACTAGCTTACTTTTGTTGTATTTGTGAATGCTATATCGTTGATTGGAGAAGACACTCTTCTGTAACATGGTTCCTTCTATCAGTTTTAGGTTTGGTTGTGGATGTTGGTTGATCAAATATAAGAAGGAATGGTGGCTATAAAAGGATCTTTATTTGGGTGGTTGTCTTGTCGAACTATGTAAATACTGCCACCTAAAAAGGACCTCTGAAATTCAATCTGATATCATCAATCTTTTGACTTTTAGCCCTATGGGATAGCATAGTTGAAACTATTGTCGTCTTTATGTGCAAGACACTACCTGCTCTCATATTCTTATATCTGCATTTGGTAATAATAAGAGTTTCCCAATTATACTGTTAGAATTAATTAACTCCTTTTGACCCATGATACAGTTGGATGCCTTGACTCATCAATTTTTTGATGAGCTTCGTGATCCAAATACCCGACTGCCTAATGGACGCTTCCTTCCACCACTATTCAACTTCAAAGCTCATGGTATAGTCAGAAATAATTATTTTTTGTAAAAAAAAAATATAAGTGCAATTAGTTTTCATCTGAACTATTGTTCTAGTAGGACATGCTAATTAATCTTCTTCCTTTAATGTTGCTGCTGGTGCTGCTTCTTTTTACTAGAATTGAAAGGTGTGCCTGTTGAGATATTGGTGAAATTGATACCAGAACATGCACGAAAACAATGCTCATTTCTTGGGTCGTGAATTCGATTAGAAACGTAACCGTTTCACTAGTGGTGTTGTCTCGACAAAGAAAGCTACGGGTGTCCCAGTCCAATCTGTGCTATTCCTCCTGTTTGCTATCAGTATATCTGTGTATTACCCACTACCCTTGTTTTGAAAAGAGCAGATCTAGATATGCTCTATCTAATGTTCCATGTGTATTGAATTTGGGTTCAAGTTTGTTAATCTGTATTAGGATTTGGATGTAGTTAAGTAAGGTGAAGTTGGCAGCGGATTTCTTGGTCCGGTTGCCCTTGACGGGACTGACTGACCTGGCTACACAGTCTTATTATTGGAAAAAACATGTGTGCCAAGTATGTATCAACCTTTTATCTCCATGTGCAGATAGATGATGATGATGTATCTACTTTCTCTCTTGTACACTTTTATGAAAATACACTTCCATCTTCCTGCCCTTCACATCTTTTCTTTGTAAGAATACAAGGTTGTTTTTACTTATTTTTTGAGTGCTCGGAGAATATATGGTTCTGTAATCTGATGCTTTGACATATTGAAGTGATTTTGAACATAGCTTTTGCCACTGATCATTGATCTTGTTTTCTATACGGTTTGTAAGGGCAAAGGGAAGATCATCTTCTCCCATCACTGGTTTGAAATGTATGTGAAGTCTATTATGCTAAATCTGGCATTGTTTTCACTGAGCAAGTAATGGTTGGAGTTGAAAAATATGTGGTTGTCCTTGTAAAGAAGTTTGTGGAGAATATGCAAACAGTGCCACAAAAAAGGAACCGTCAGGAGATTTTGTCGTTGAGTGAGGGAGTTTCTCATGTTTTCAGATGAGGCACTGCAAGTTCCTGAGTCGCATTGATGCTTTACACATAATGAGTTTAATAATATTCTTGAATTTTATAAACTGTCTTTTCTCACATTTGAGCTTCACAATGTCAAATTCTAATATACTTTATGCTTTTATTCAACTTATGGTGTAAAGTATGCACCTTATTGGGTATTATAACCTAAGATTATAAAATAATAATCTCTTTAAATAAATAAAATCTTCAACACATTGCCATCCATACCAGCTCTAAATCATGAGTTGAGTAACTAAATTTGTAATCGCTTTACCATGGCGCATTAATGCATAGCTCAAGCTCTTTTCCTAACATCTCGATATATTATAGGAATGAAAACTCGTAGGAATGAAAACTTCTTTTCTATTCTCCTTTCTTCCTCTAGGCCCATTCACTTACGTGAAGGTTGCAGGTTCGAAACTTGCATGGGACCAAAGTTTCTTTCTTTTTTTTTTACCATTTACAATGTCACTCCTCGATTCCTCTTCTTTTCATCTCATTTCTCCATCTGCGCCCATTCACTTACGCTGATTAGCCATTTCTGCTGTCGTACATAGGTCAGAATGAGCTTTGTCAAGGAAGCCATAGGATTTTGCCTAGCTTGCTATTGAGAAAGACATTGTTTAGGTGTAGTTGGCAAATGCAACGGTTTGTGTGGTGAGCATGATTCATATCATATGGTTGATGCTTTGACAACTGGACTAAAAGTCTCACCAAAGTTCACTCCTTCCTCCATTCCCCGTCTAAATGGAAATACTCACCTAGGGGTTAAATAGACGTCTCCACTCTCATCGCATCCAATTCTAGTAACTTTATTGTCTTATTATTAACTTACCACATTCATGCATGCTTTGTTAGGGAGATAACCCTATTAATCATCTAAAGCATGGAATATATTATCTAAACATTCGTGCAAGTTCAATCACCAAGAGCATAGATCACAACATCTCATCCTCTTTCCTAATGGAAACATTTAAAACAACATGCATCTTTAAAATCTCAAACCGGGACATTACGATAATTTTTTATTTGATACATAACATTCTCTTCCATATTACCGTTCTAAAGTGTAACACCTACTCTATATAAAAGCTATGTAAATGAATTAAGAAGGATTTTAGGTAAAGTTTAAGTTTAATTCTATGTTATGTGCAAATTTGGAAAAGTAACCCTAAAATGGGTATTTTTTGAACCTACATGAAATTCAATTTGCAATGAGATGCCTCCTAATAAACAAAATTTACAAAAATAACTCTGAAAATTGGCAACTTTAAAAAATGACCCTAAAGATTGTAAATTTAGAGAAATAGCCCCATAATTAACAAATTTGAAATATTGCCCCCTCATTGATTTGGAATTTAGTTCATAAGATGAATTTTTTTTTTTTTTTTTTTTTTTTTGATAAAACTTAGATATTTAGCCAGTATAATAATTTAATAATTAAAAGAAAAATTGGAGATAATTACCAAAATCAAAACGGAACTAAATCAAAGAATCACGGAACCTATTTTAAAAATTATTTTTTTTATGATATAATATTTGAGATACAATCAAATTGACTTTAACTTTAAGAAATATGCAATCAATTATGACGTACTTTAAATATTATAAACAATGGTAATAATTAGCATACAGAGAGATAAATCAATACGATTCTCGTCTTTTGTTCGATAGGTAGGTGCATTGGTCATCAAAAACCTTTTGAAATATTGTGATTAAGGTTTTACTATTGAATAATATTTTATTATTAACTATTTGCATTTAACCCTATTCATTACATAAAAATAGTGTCGAAGATTTGGTTTAAAATGATGTATAATATATAAGTAAATTTTGGTGTTTTATTTTAAAAATACTATTATTACGACTTACTTTATAACATCAACTTATCAAATAATAATTTTAATGAAATATTATATGCAAAAACTGGACTACAAATTGTTTAATGAAAGGACAAACACTCACGGATGGAAGTTAATTTTAATAAAGTAAATAAATGTATTAAAGACAAATAATAATAATAAAAAAGAAATATGCCTCATTCCCATTTCGATGTCGTGCGTTCAAAAGTATTAAGATTATTAAAAAGACAGACAAAGTTGGCACAGGCGGCCTATTAGCTCAGTTGGTTAGAGCGTCGTGCTAATAACGCGAAGGTCGCAGGTTCGAAACCTGCATGGGCCAACTTGAGTTTTATTATAACATTTTTTTATTCTTCAAAAATTCCCGTTGTTTGTCCATCACCCACCTACCCAATTTCTGAATTCCATTTGTTTGCTGTTCAATCCCTGTTTTAAGAAACTCCATTTGTGTGCCCCAATTTGAATCCTCCACCATCGTCATCCATGGAGGGTTCCAACCCCCTGAGATCCTCAACGCTGGTGGGCGTTCTTGTCGGATCCATTGGTGGTGGTAAGTCCCAATCAAGTTTTTAAAATTATGATTTACAATGTTACGCTTCGATTCCGATTCCGATTCCTTCTTTCTCCATCGCCCCCCATCTCAATTACTGAATTCCATCTGTCTACTTCTATCTGGAAACCCTTCTTCCAATTCCATTGCTTAGACTAATCACTGATTCTAAACACCATTTCATTCTCCTCATGCTTAAATCACTCATTCCATTTCTGCTGCTGCCTTCTCGTATTTTGATTACTTAAGGATTATGATCATGAAGAGGCAATAATAACAGTTGTTCTAATTTCATAAGCCACAATGAGTTTTTCGTATGATGATTTTGCTCTAGAATCTATAGTAGTGAATATTGAGACTCGAACAACGTAAAATTTCATTTCATAAAAGGGATAAACCGCCTTCCTTTGAACATCTTCTTTCTTAACTCCGTCTTCTGTTGAAACTGAATGGATTTGTATCTGTATTCCCTTTCTCTCATCTATTACTTATGGAGAATATTTCCATTTGAAACCACATACGACTGTTCTTCCAAGTCATCTTTGGTGTTACACTCATCTAGCTTTGCCTCTGCTACTGCCGCCATTTCAATAGCCTGTTGTAGTTTCACCTCTTTGGTCTTTCCCCATAGGACAGCATATAGCCCAACAACAATCAACAGTGACCCTACAACACTGAGACAAGCATGTTTTTCGTTGGCATTTCAACCCAAGTTCAATATACAATATAAACTTGTAGATACTCACGTTCCTACATATAACTTTTCTTGAAAGAAGGCCCAGCTGAAAATAGCCACGATAATGAGCAAGAAGGGGCTGAAAACTGAGGCATAGAGAGGGCCTTTCTTTTGGATACTCCAGGAGGTTAGGCAAAATGCAACCCCTGAGCACGCCACTCCCTGAAGATGTAAAACTTAGTTAGAGAGGAGAAGATTATTATGGTCATTAGTATTAAGCTTTTTGTGTAGGTTGTAGTAGCATATTGATGTGTGTTTTTTTTGGTTTGAAATGGACAGCATCTGCGAATCCTTTGTGTTGTGAAAAGAAAAGGAATCAGTAATTGAGATTTCTTCATCAGATTCTTGATGCTCAGAGATTCTCAATTCTGTTCAGGAGAAGGTTAGTTGGAGAAGGAACAATGATACCGCATAGAGAGCACCAACAAGGCGGATTGGACTTTTCAATGACCAAGCTGCAGCTGTGTTGTGCTCAATGCCAACCGCGATTGCTCCGCATTGAATGGTTGCCATGAAAGTCATGATAGCCGTGCTCGTGTAGGGAGCTGGAAACTGAGAGTTAACCCTTGCCTGCAGGAATTAACAGTAGTGTCTTAGATTTGGCTCAGCAAAAAAGAAAGAAACAAAGCTAAAAAGCACACTGACTTGGATTACAAACCAAGCCGCCCAAGAAACAGAGCTTATGATCAAGTAGAGAGAGCCCCAGATGCTGCTGCCTTGGCTGCTGGAACTTTCCCCCCTCATCATCTCGGCATACTTCCAATGAATCCCAGATTCACCCAGGTCGATGGTTTGTCCATGGTAGAACGACAGCAACATTGCCCCTCCGACGCACACAACAGTCCCGATCACCTTGGCTGCACCTGGGGTTGTCTTGATCCCCACAGATTCTTGTCTACCAAACAAGATTAATTGTATTGAAAAGCAGTGCAGAAATGAGTGGCAACGATTTTAAAATGGGGAGTGAAAAGAGAAGGAAACTTTAGATACCTGAAAAGAAGAGCGAGGAGAAAAGTGGCAGCAGGCAGGACATTGGTCAATGCACATGCGATGGTGGGGGATGAATATTTTAACCCAACATAGTAAAACACTTGATTTCCTGTTGCCCTGCATGTCATGTTTATAGGTTTATAGAGTAGAATCTTCTTATATTTAGTGTTTTACAAAGCTTAGCAGTGGTTTTGCTTACCCAGTTAAGGAACACAGTAGAATCTGAAACAGGATAGGCTTTGTAATCTTGGGTCTCCCTTTTCTGCACAGTCATTTGTTTGTTAATAGTATATATATACTCTTAATAACTCAAGTGATGAAGTAAAATGAGATGTAAAAAGTAGACATACCTCTCAAACCAATAAGCACAAGGAGCTATGGCTATGGTACCAAACATCTGCCTGTAAGCAACTAGAACCATCGGATTCATCCCAAACTCCATGGCTAACTTTGATGTAATATTCAAGCCTGCATACAGGAATTGGACAACCACCATAGCCAAGGGTGGCAACAAATCACTAGCAGCAGCCATAGCTCTCTCTGTTTCCCTTTCTCTTCCGAGGCTGAGTGGTTTTAGAGAGTGGAGAAGCCATTTTATAGAGATGAGGAGGAGTGAAGAAGAAGAAGAATGATATTAAGATTGATATGTAGAAGAAGGAAGGGTATGGGTAGGCCATTTTGCATGGCACCAAAAACAGAGCTTACTGCTTACACCATAAAAACAGCCTGAAATTTTGTTTTTGTCCTCTTAGGCCTCATCACATTATGTAACTTCAAGCAACTGATTTCTTTCCGCCACCATCCCCATGGAACCTGCAACATTTTCTGCTACTTGCTTCATCATGTGTCTTCTCCTAACTCTTCCTCTATATGTAAGTCTTATCTGTTTGTTTGCCCATTTGGTTCAAAACAGTGGAAAGTTAAAGAAAATAGTGAAATTTGATGAATGTTCAGGTATCTACATATTTTACTCAATACTTACTGTCATAAAATTCAGGTTTCAAAATATCCCACCTGTCTAAGAATCAAACAAAAGAAGGTGGGGTTATGAGTAGATGTATGTGGGAACTTATATAGACAAATGTCGAGTCCTAAGTCGTGTAGCATATATCCAGTTGTTGGTCGGTTAGACTTTTTTCCTAAATCAGTACACAAAGCTCTACAAGTCGTGTTTAGCTCTATTAGTCGAGATTTTCTATTGTTAGTGATTGTGTTCATTCATGCATGTGGGAACACACCCAATAATGAGAAAATGATACGTCTCAAAGCATTTGCGATTAAACTTATGTAAACTTCTTTTTATGTATGTTGTTCTACTCGAAAACACATTTGAAATATTGAATCAAAATAAAGACTATTTTCGATTCACTGTAATAAGAGAATATTTATCTTGGATACGAGATGGTTGCTTTATAAAGAGCACTAGCTTACTTTGGGTTTGGGTATATATTTTTAGAAACATGTATTATTTGTTTGATAACATTCTAGATTGTACGAACTGTTTTGCTAATTTATCTCGTTTCGTGTGCCCTTTTATCTATCTGGCAAATGATAGCTTCTACTTTTCCGTTTTTTTTATCACGCCTCTCTCCCTCTCTTACATTTTTTAAAAACGTGTTTCATGTGCACTTTTATCTATCTGGCAAATGATAACTTCTACTTTTCCGTTTTTTTGTATCACGCCTCTCTCCCTCTCTTACATTTAAAAAAAAAAAAAAAAGGAAAAGTATGCATTTATGATCCAATGACGTGAGTTAGCATAAAATCATAACGGACTTGTCGCCTTTATAAAACAATCAAATCTTCCTCCATTTCCACCCATTCTCCCTTTTCTTTTCTTTTTTACTAAATTAATAATCTAAAAAATACTTAAAATGCATACAATATATATATATATACTTAAAACTTTTTTAAAAAGCCTTTCAAATGGAAATTGTATTTTGTTTTAAACTTGTAAATAGTTTATTTATGAAGATTTGAACAAATTTTAGAGATTATTTATAAAATTATAGAAATTAAATTTTAATTTTTTTTTCAAACCATAAAGACTAAATTTAAGTCGGATGATTCCTGTGATCCCTAGATGGAGCAAAGATGATATAAAGGAGTGATGTCTATGAAATAATACCTTTGAGATAAATAGACCCCATAATTAAACCCAGAGCGACTACTCACATTCATAGCTAATACTCCATGTCTTATGGGTATAGATAATTATGAATAGTCATGTGTTAATTCAGATATGTAGCCGTGAATAGTTGTGAATCACCGAGATAACTAGTTATGATATGAATACTGACTAATCTCATTTATCTAACTTCATCAATTACTATTTTAACGTAATAACACTTATTTAATATTTCAATCACTTCACAACCAAAATCAATCTGATTTTATTATTTCTTTTTAAGGATAAAAGAATACCTTTTATTTTTCATATTTATTTTTTATATTATTTTTAAGCGTGCTACTTATAATAGAAATAAACTAACGAACAACCATTCATATATTTTATATCATTTTAAAATATATTATTTATAATATGAATATGCTAACAAAAGCCTATTCATATATTTTATACTATTTTAAATATATTATTTATAATAGAATAAACTAACCAAAGCCTATTCATATATTTTATATTATATTTAAATATATTATTTATAATAGGAATAAACTAACAAAATCCTATTCATATATTTTATACTATTTTTAAATATATTATTTATAATATGGATAAATTAACAAAAAGCCTATTCATATATTTTATATTATTTTTAAACACATTATTTATAATACGAATAAACTAACCAACAACTATCCATATATTTTATACTATTTTAAAACATGTTATTTAATATAAATAAACGAACAACTATCCATAAGTTTTGTAACAACCGAAAAAAATAATAATAATAATAAAAATAAAAGTAACTGATCACTCTCTCTACCAATTTCTCATAACTCCTCTTCAATATCTCTCATCAACACCTCCTCCAACCCAGACGTATCAATAGTTGTACAGATTTAGAGGTTTCACTTTGTTATCACCATAAGTCATATATTAGATCTTCTTTTCCTTTATCCAATCATTTAGATTTTAGTTAGCATTTTATGTGTTACAAGAAATCACCCCATAATCAGATCTACTCTTCCTTTATTCAATTATTTAGAATAAGATCTCCTTTTACTTTATAAATCAATTAAATTAAAATAAATAGAAAGATTTGGTCAACAGAATTAAAATAAATTAAATAGAGATAGTAAAAGGAGAGCCGAATTAAAAAATAAAATAGAGTAAAGACGAGGAAAAAAGAAAATTTAACCGAGTAAACCATAGAACATAGGAAATATCAGGGCAAGAAATCTATCAATTTCTTTGATATAACAATAACAATATCTTCCCATACTAGAAAATTAGATTTTTAATGAAAAAGAGAATATATATATATATATATAACATTTCAAAATTCTACTCATTCTTTAATGCTCGCATGAAGTCTAACACATGTACTATTGTAAAATTTAAAGAATTGAACTTGAAATTGATGGCTGGATTCATATAGATTGACTTGGATACAAAGTACAAAATCGAACTTTCATTAAGGATAAATTGGTGACACCAGCCTAAGCTAATCAAGTAAGTGACGGTGACACCAGCCTAAGCTAATCAAGTAAGTGACGGTGACACCAGCCTAAGCTAATCAAGTAAGTGACCTTACTCGGCATGATTATATTTGATGTTGACACGTGCTCTGTGGTTCTACACGTGTCATAAATTTGATATGTATTAATTGTTTATGAATCGATATGACTATGATATGTTATGTATGTATTATGATATGTGAATGATATGATAACTCTTACGTTATAATGTGTTCAATGATATGTGTGAGATAGAATACGAGATGGATGCGATAAACGTAATGTAATGATATGACTAAGATACGATTGATATAACGATGTGGTTTGGTTATGTATAGAAAAAGATATGATTATGATAGATTGATAGAACGATATGGTTAGGATACGTTCTTATAACGGTATGACTAGGACACGTCCCTATAACGGTATGACTAGGATACGTTCATGAAACGATATGGTTAGGATGCGATCCTGTAACGGTAAGACTAGGATACATTCATGACACGATAAGATTTAGGATACGTTGGGAAACGATATGACTACGAGGATATGGTCATGATAGATTGATAAAACAATACGATAAGGTTATGTATAGAAAAACTTTATGGTCATGATAGACTCATAAAACGATATGATAAGGGCATGTATAGAAAACGTTATGGTTATGATAAATTGATAAAATATATTATAGCTTAATAAAAATGCTATAAAAAAGCTATTATAAGCTAAACTTTCATACTTTATTATAGCATCAATTATAGCTATAAAAAAACGCTATAAAAAGTCTCAAACTTTTTAATAACATGGGCCGTCACGACGTACAAAAAAACGCTATAAAAAGTCTTTGATAGTGTTTTTCGTAAGCTATCGTATTCACTATTTGTTGTAGTGAGGCCTATTAGCTCAAATGGTTGGAGCGTCGTGCTAATAACGCGAAGGTCGCAGGTTCGAAACCTGCATGGGCCAATGCTTCTTATTGTTATATAAAGTTTCACCGTCACGCCTAGATTCCTCTCCTTTTTCCATCTACGCCCATTCACTTAGGCAGATATTAGCCTTTTCTGACATGGTACATGGTCAGAATTTTTTAGCTTTGTCAAGGAAACCACAAGGCTTTGACTAGATTTCCATGTCGTCGTACATGGTCAGAATTGGCTTTGTCAACAAATGGCCTATTAGCTCAGTTGGTTAGAGCGTCGTGCTAATAATGCGAAGGTTGTAGGTTCGAAACCTTCATGGGCCAATGGTTCTTATTGTTAATAAAATTCATTGTACATGGTCAGAATTTTTTAGCTTTATCGACTAGATTTCCATGTCGTCGTATGTGGTCAGAATTGACTTTGTCAACAAATGGCCTATTAGCTCAGTTGGTTAGAGCGTCGTGCTAATAACACGAAGGTCGCAGGTTCGAAACCTGCATGGGCCAATGATTCTGACATGTACATGATCAGAATTTCTGAGCTTTGTCAAGGAAAACCATAAGGTTTTGTCTAACTTTTCGTGTCGTCGTACATCATGAGAATGAGTTTTGTCAACAAAAGGCCTATTAGCTTAATTGGTTAGAGTGTCGTGCTAATAACGCGAAGGTTGCAGGTTCGAAACCTTCATGGGCCAATGGTTCTTATTTTTATATATAAAATTCACTGCCACTCCTAGATTCAAGTTACAATTGTAAGTTTCATTTTGAGGCTATATAAAGCCATGTATGTTGTATTTGTAAGGAGACTTGGAAAATATATTAAAAGGAGCATTTGTGCTTTCTTTAGCCAATGCCTAAATTTCTTTGCAATTCTACCTAGTTTAGGTTGCATAGTTTAGGTTGCATGTAGAATCATTCAAGCTCGACATGATCAATCTTGCTTGTGGAGTGATTTGAATCTCAAACAAGTGTTCTTGCGTTGAGATATTTGATCGGCCTATTAGCTTAATTGGTTAGAGTGTCGTGCTAATAACGCGAAGGTTGCAGGTTCGAAACCTTCATGGGCCAATGGTTCTTATTGTTATATATAAAATTCACTGCCACTCCTAGATTCAAGTTACAATTGTAAGTTTCATTTTGAGGCTATATAAAGCCATGTATGTTGTATTTGTAAGGAGACTTGGAAAATATATTAAAAGGAGATCAATCTTGCTTGTGGAGTGATTTGAATCTCAAACAAGTGTTCTTGCGTTGAGATATTTGATCAACAAGAATCATTCAAGTTAGACATGATCGATCTTGCTTGTGGATTTGATCAACAAGAATCATTCAAGTTAGACATGATCGAGGAGTGATTCGAATCTCAAACAATATTCTTGTCTTGAGATATTCGATCAACAAGGTAATCCGAATCTTACTCCCCTTGTAGTGATTCCTTATCATATCAATAGGGCTTTGACTAGATTTTCATGTCGTATGTGGTCAGAATTGGCTTTGTCGACAAAAGGCCTATTAGCTCAGTTGGTTAGAGCATCGTGCTAATATCGAGAAGGTCGCATGTTTGAAACCGTCATGGGCCAATGCTTCTTATTGTTATATATAAGTTTCACTGTCACGCCTAGATTCCTCTCCTTTTTCCATCTACGCCCATTCACATAGGCAAAGATTAGCCTTTTCTAACATTGTACATGGTCATAATTTTTTAGCTTTATCAAGGAAACCATAGGAATTTGACTAGATTTCCATGTCGTCGTATGTGGTCAGAATTGGCTTTGTCAACAAAAGGCCTATTAGCTCAATTGGTTAGAGCATTGTGCTAATAATGCGAAGGTTGTAGTTTCAAAACCTAGATGGGTCAATGCTTCTTATTGTCTTATATATAAATTTCAGTTTCACTATCACGCCTAGATTCCTCTCCTCCTTTTTCACCTATGCTCATTCACTTGCGCAGAGATTAGCCTTTTCTGACATTGTATATGGTCAGAATTTCAGAGCTTTGTCAAGGAAACCATAGTGTCGTACATCATGAGAATGAGTTTTGTCAACAAAAGGCTTATTAGCTCAGTTTGTTAGAGCGTCGTGCTAATAACGAGAAGGTTGCAGGTTTGAAACCGTCATGGGCCAATGCTTCTTATTGTTATATATAAGTTTCACTGTCACGCCTAGATTCCTCTCCTTTTTCTATCTACGCCCATTCACTTAGGCAGATATTAACATTTTCTGACATTGTACATGGTCAGAATTGTTTAGCTTTGTCAAGGAAACCATAGGGCTTTTACTAGATTTTCATGTCGTCGTACATGGTCTTTATGTGGTTTATCAATAAAAGGCCTTTTAGCTCAGTTGGTTATAGCGTTGTGCTAATAACGCGAATGTCGCAGGCCCAAAACCTTGGCCAAAGCTTCTTATTTGTTATATCTGTCTTGCTTGCTATTGAGAAAGTCACGCCTCAATTTCTTTTCTCCATCACCCATTCACTTATTCTCAATAGAATCCATAGGGTTTTGTTTAACTTGTCATGTCGTATTACACCGTCAAAATTTGTTTTGTCAAAATAAGGTTTATTAGCTTAGTTGGTTAGAGCATGATGTTGATAACGTGAAGGTCGCAGGTACACAGAATTTTTGAGCTTTGTGAAGGTAACCATAGATTTTTGTCAACAAAAGGCCTATTAGTTCAGTTGGTTAAATTGTCGGTCGTGACATCATATAGAAAGTCACTATTAGCTTAGTTGGTTAAATTGTCGTGACATCATATAGAAAGTCACGCCCCAATTATATAGAGTAGATGCATCATAAATAAATAAAAAAAGAAAGCTCCTACGGGTGGCAGATCTAGAATACACAAGACCTTTGTGTTTATAATTAATAAATTCCTAGAAAAAAAATACTCGGGTTTCACACACCATTTAAGAGATAGAGAATAAGAGACGCTTTCGCATAGAGCTTCATGCTAATAATGCGAAGGTCGCAGGTTCGAAACTTGTATGGGCACCTTTCTTCATCTATGCTCATTCACTTACGCTGATTAGCCCTTTTTGCCTCGTGCATGGTCAGAATGCCTCGATTCCTCTCCTTTCTCCATCTATGCCCATATGCTGATTAGCCTTTTAAGACATCGTAAATGGTCAAAATGAGTTTTGTCAAGGAAACCATAGAGTTTTGTCTAACTTGTCATGACGTCGTACATGATCAGAATGATCTTTGTAAACAAAAGGTCTATTAGCTTAGTTGGTTAGAATGTCGTACTAATAATGTGAAGGTTGTAGGTTTAAAGCTTGCATGACCCATTATTTTTATATGGGTGATTCCCCTCCTTTCTTCATTTATGCCCATTCACTCGAATTTCTGAGCTTTGTCAAGGAAACCATAGGGTTTTGTTTAGCTTGTCATGTCGTCTACATGGTTAGAATGAGCTTTGTTAACAAAAGACTTATTAGCTTAGTTGGTTAGAGTGTCATGCTAATAACGTGAAGGTTGCAAGTTTGAAACCTGCATGGGCGGCATTAGCCCTTTTTGCCTCGTACATGGTCAGAATGCCTCGATCCCTTTCCTTTATTCATCTATGCCCATGTCCATTCTCTTATGTTGATCAGTCGTTTTTTGCCTCGTTCATGGTCAGAATGAGTTTTGAAACCTGCATGTGACCAAAGCTTCTTAACTTTTTTTTATCATTTACAATGTCTCGCCTCGATTCCTCTCCTTTCTCCATCTATGCCCTTCACTTACGCTTATTAGTCGTTTCTGCCGTCGTAATGGGCAGTACGAGTTTTATCAAGGAAGCCATAGAGTTTTGTCTAGCTTGCTGTTGAGAAAGCCATGCCTCAATTTTTCTTCTTTCTCCATCTACGACCACTCACTTATGCTGATTAGTCCTTTCTACCATCATACATTGTCAGAATGAGCTTTGTCGAGGAAGGCATAAGGCTTTGTCTAGCTTGCTATGCTATCGTACATGGTTAGTATGAGCAATGTCAATAAAAGGCTTATTAGCTCACTTGGTTAGACTGTTGTGCTAATAACATGAAGGTGATTGTAGGTTTGAAACCTATACGGCTCAAAGCTTTTTTTTTTTTTTTTTATATCATTTACAATGCCACGCCTTGATTCCTCACCTTTCTCCATCTACGCCCATTCACTTACGTTTGTTAACCCTTTCTGTCGTCATACATGGTCATAATGATCTTTGTCAAGAAAGGTATAGGATTTTGTCTACCTTACTATTGAGAAAGCCACATCTCGATTTATCTCCTTTCTCCATCTACGCCCATTAACTTACGCTGATTAGCCCTTTTTTTCGTCATACATGATCAGAATGAGCTTTGTCAAGGAAGCCATAATACTTTTTCTAGCTTGATATTGAGAAAGCCACACCTCGATTCTTCTCCTTTCTCCATCTACGACCATTCACTTACGCTGATTAGCCCTTTCTGCCGTCGTACATGGTTAGAATGAGCTTTGTCAAGGAAGCCATAGGGTTTTATCTAGGTTTTGTCTAGCTTGCTATTGAGAAGGCCACGCCTCGATTCCTCTCTTTTTTTCCATCTACGACCATTCACTTATGCATTAGTCATTTCTGCAGTCGTACATTGTTCAGAATGTGCTTTGTCAAGGAAGCCATAAGGTTTTGCCTAGCTTGCTATTGAGAAAGACATTGCTTAGGTGTAGTTGGCAAATGCAACGGTTTGTGTGGTGAGGATGATTCATATCATATGGTTGATGCTTTGACAACTGGACTAAAAGTCTCACCAAAGTTCACTTCTTCCTCCATTCCCCGTCTAAATGGAGAATCATCGCCCTGGGGTTAAATAGACATCTCTACTCTCATCGCATCCAATCCTAGTAAATTTAGTGTCTTATTATTAACTTAGCACATTCATGCATGTTTTGTTAGAGAGATAACTCTATTAATAATCTAAAGCATGGAATATATTATTTAAAAATTCGTACAAGTTCAATTACCAAGAGCATAGATCACAACATCTCATCCTCTTTCCTAGTGGAAATATTTAAAACAACATGCATCTTAAAAATCTCAAACCGGGACATTACGATAATGTTTTATTTGATACATAGCATTCTCTTCCATATTACCCTTCTAAAGTGTAACACCTACTCCATATAAAAGCTATGTAAATGAATTACGAAGGGCTTTAGGTAAAGTTAAAGTTAAAGTTTAATTCTATGTTATGGGAAAATTTGGAAAAGTAGGCCTAAAATGGGTATTTAAAAAAATGACCCTAAAGATTGTAAATTTAGAAAAATAGCCCCATAATTAACCAAATTTGAAATATTGCCCCTCATTGGTTTGGAATATAGTTCATAAGATGAAAAAAAATTGATAAAACTTAGATATTTAGTAATTAAAAGAAAAATTGGAGATAATTACCAAAATCATCTCCCATAAGATTTTAGATAAGTGGAAGCATCCACTCGATACTTCAAAACCAAATCTTATGAACTAACCGACCTATTTTAAATGTTTTTTCTTAATTTTAAGAAATATGTAATTAATGATGACGTATGAAGAGACAAATCAACACGATGTCTTTTGTTAGGTAGGCAAGTGGCATTGGCCATCAAAGTTCTTTTGAAACATTGTAATTAAGGTTTTACTATTTAATAATATTTTATTAGTAACTATTTGCATTTAACACTTTCTATTACATAAAAATCTGGTTAAAAAGAATTTTTAATGGTGTATAATATATAAATAAAGTTTGGTGTTTTATTCTAAAACTATTATTATTATGACTTACTTTGCAACATTATAAGCAACTTATCCAAATTATTTGTAACATTATAAGCAACTCATCCAAATTATAAGTAAATTATCTAATGGAAGGAAAAACACCCTCGGATGCGAGTTTATTTTAATAAAGTAAATATGTATTAAAAATAAATAATAATAATAATAATAAATATATATATATATCTCATTCCCATTTCGATGTCGTGCGTTCAAAAGTATTAACATTATTAAAAAGACTGCCAAAGTTGTTTGTCCATAACGCGAAGGTCGCAGGTTCGAAACCTGCATGGGCCAATGCTTCTTAATTTGTTATATATAAGTTTCATCGTCTTATTTTCTGGTCAGAATTTCAGAGCTTTGTCAAGGAAACCATAATGTTTTTGTCTAACTTTTCGTGTTGTCGTACGTCATGAGAATGAGTTTTGTCAACAAAAGGCCTATTAGCTCAGTTGGTTAGAGCGTCGTGCTAATAACGCGAAGGTCGCAGGTTCGAAACCTGCATGGGCCACTTGAGTTTTATAACATTTTTTTATTCTTCAAAAATTCCCGTTGTTTGTCCATCACCCACCTACCCAATTTCTGAATTCCATTTGTTTGCTGTTCAATCCCTGTTTTAAGAAACTCCATTTGTGTGCCCCAATTTGAATCCTCCACCATCGTCATCCATGGAGGGTTCCAACCCCCTGAGATCCTCAACGCTGGTGGGCGTTCTTGTCGGATCCATTGGTGGTGGTAAGTCCCAATCAAGTTTTTAAAATTATGATTTACAATGTTACGCTTCGATTCCGATTCCGATTCCTTCTTTCTCCATCGCCCCCCATCTCAATTACTGAATTCCATCTGTCTACTTCTATCTGGAAACCCTTCTTCCAATTCCATTGCTTAGACTAATCACTGATTCTAAACACCATTTCATTCTCCTCATGCTTAAATCACTCATTCCATTTCTGCTGCTGCCTTCTCGTATTTTGATTACTTAAGGATTATGATCATGAAGAGGCAATAATAACAGTTGTTCTAATTTCATAAGCCACAATGAGTTTTTCGTATGATGATTTTGCTCTAGAATCTATAGTAGTGAATATTGAGACTCGAACAACGTAAAATTTCATTTCATAAAAGGGATAAACCGCCTTCCTTTGAACATCTTCTTTCTTAACTCCGTCTTCTGTTGAAACTGAATGGATTTGTATCTGTATTCCCTTTCTCTCATCTATTACTTATGGAGAATATTTCCATTTGAAACCACATACGACTGTTCTTCCAAGTCATCTTTGGTGTTACACTCATCTAGCTTTGCCTCTGCTACTGCCGCCATTTCAATAGCCTGTTGTAGTTTCACCTCTTTGGTCTTTCCCCATAGGACAGCATATAGCCCAACAACAATCAACAGTGACCCTACAACACTGAGACAAGCATGTTTTTCGTTGGCATTTCAACCCAAGTTCAATATACAATATAAACTTGTAGATACTCACGTTCCTACATATAACTTTTCTTGAAAGAAGGCCCAGCTGAAAATAGCCACGATAATGAGCAAGAAGGGGCTGAAAACTGAGGCATAGAGAGGGCCTTTCTTTTGGATACTCCAGGAGGTTAGGCAAAATGCAACCCCTGAGCACGCCACTCCCTGAAGATGTAAAACTTAGTTAGAGAGGAGAAGATTATTATGGTCATTAGTATTAAGCTTTTTGTGTAGGTTGTAGTAGCATATTGATGTGTGTTTTTTTGTTTTGAAATGGACAGCATCTGCGAATCCTTTGTGTTGTGAAAAGAAAAGGAATCAGTAATTGAGATTTCTTCATCAGATTCTTGATGCTCAGAGATTCTCAATTCTGTTCAGGAGAAGGTTAGTTGGAGAAGGAACAATGATACCGCATAGAGAGCACCAACAAGGCGGATTGGACTTTTCAATGACCAAGCTGCAGCTGTGTTGTGCTCAATGCCAACCGCGATTGCTCCGCATTGAATGGTTGCCATGAAAGTCATGATAGCCGTGCTCGTGTAGGGAGCTGGAAACTGAGAGTTAACCCTTGCCTGCAGGAATTAACAGTAGTGTCTTAGATTTGGCTCAGCAAAAAAGAAAGAAACAAAGCTAAAAAGCACACTGACTTGGATTACAAACCAAGCCGCCCAAGAAACAGAGCTTATGATCAAGTAGAGAGAGCCCCAGATGCTGCTGCCTTGGCTGCTGGAACTTTCCCCCCTCATCATCTCGGCATACTTCCAATGAATCCCAGATTCACCCAGGTCGATGGTTTGTCCATGGTAGAACGACAGCAACATTGCCCCTCCGACGCACACAACAGTCCCGATCACCTTGGCTGCACCTGGGGTTGTCTTGATCCCCACAGATTCTTGTCTACCAAACAAGATTAATTGTATTGAAAAGCAGTGCAGAAATGAGTGGCAACGATTTTAAAATGGGGAGTGAAAAGAGAAGGAAACTTTAGATACCTGAAAAGAAGAGCGAGGAGAAAAGTGGCAGCAGGCAGGACATTGGTCAATGCACATGCGATGGTGGGGGATGAATATTTTAACCCAACATAGTAAAACACTTGATTTCCTGTTGCCCTGCATGTCATGTTTATAGGTTTATAGAGTAGAATCTTCTTATATTTAGTGTTTTACAAAGCTTAGCAGTGGTTTTTGCTTACCCAGTTAAGGAACACAGTAGAATCTGAAACAGGATAGGCTTTGTAATCTTGGGTCTCCCTTTTCTGCACAGTCATTTGTTTGTTAATAGTATATATATACTCTTAATAACTCAAGTGATGAAGTAAAATGAGATGTAAAAAGTAGACATACCTCTCAAACCAATAAGCACAAGGAGCTATGGCTATGGTACCAAACATCTGCCTGTAAGCAACTAGAACCATCGGATTCATCCCAAACTCCATGGCTAACTTTGATGTAATATTCAAGCCTGCATACAGGAATTGGACAACCACCATAGCCAAGGGTGGCAACAAATCACTAGCAGCAGCCATAGCTCTCTCTGTTTCCCTTTCTCTTCCGAGGCTGAGTGGTTTTAGAGAGTGGAGAAGCCATTTTATAGAGATGAGGAGTGAAGAAGAAGAAGAATGATATTAAGATTGATATGTAGAAGAAGGAAGGGTATGGGTAGGCCATTTTGCATGGCACCAAAAACAGAGCTTACTGCTTACACCATAAAAACAGCCTGAAATTTTGTTTTTGTCCTCTTAGGCCTCATCACATTATGTAACTTCAAGCAACTGATTTCTTTCCGCCACCATCCCCATGGAACCTGCAACATTTTCTGCTACTTGCTTCATCATGTGTCTTCTCCTAACTCTTCCTCTATATGTAAGTCTTATCTGTTTGTTTGCCCATTTGGTTCAAAACAGTGGAAAGTTAAAGAAAATAGTGAAATTTGATGAATGTTCAGGTATCTACATATTTTACTCAATACTTACTGTCATAAAATTCAGGTTTCAAAATATCCCACCTGTCTAAGAATCAAACAAAAGAAGGTGGGGTTATGAGTAGATGTATGTGGGAACTTATATAGACAAATGTCGAGTCCTAAGTCGTGTAGCATATATCCAGTTGTTGGTCGGTTAGACTTTTTTCCTAAATCAGTACACAAAGCTCTACAAGTCGTGTTTAGCTCTATTAGTCGAGATTTTCTATTGTTAGTGATTGTGTTCATTCATGCATGTGGGAACACACCCAATAATGAGAAAATGATACGTCTCAAAGCATTTGCGATTAAACTTATGTAAACTTCTTTTTATGTATGTTCCTACTCGAAAACACATTTGAAATATTGAATCAAAATAAAGACTATTTTCGATTCACTGTAATAAGAGAATATTTATCTTGGATACGAGATGGTTGCTTTATAAAGAGCACTAGCTTACTTTGGGTTTGGGTATATATTTTTAGAAACATGTATTATTTGTTTGATAACATTCTAGATTGTACGAACTGTTTTGCTAATTTATCTCGTTTCGTGTGCCCTTTTATCTATCTGGCAAATGATAGCTTCTACTTTTCCGTTTTTTTTATCACGCCTCTCTCCCTCTCTTACATTTTTTAAAAACGTGTTTCATGTGCACTTTTATCTATCTGGCAAATGATAACTTCTACTTTTCCGTTTTTTTGTATCACGCCTCTCTCCCTCTCTTACATTTAAAAAAAAAAAAAAGGAAAAGTATGCATTTATGATCCAATGACGTGAGTTAGCATAAAATCATAACGGACTTGTCGCCTTTATAAAACAATCAAATCTTCCTCCATTTCCACCCATTCTCCCTTTTCTTTTCTTTTTTACTAAATTAATAATCTAAAAAATACTTAAAATGCATACAATATATATATATATACTTAAAACTTTTTTAAAAAGCCTTTCAAATGGAAATTGTATTTTGTTTTAAACTTGTAAATAGTTTATTTATGAAGATTTGAACAAATTTTAGAGATTATTTATAAAATTATAGAAATTAAATTTTAATTTTTTTTTCAAACCATAAAGACTAAATTTAAGTCGGATGATTCCTGTGATCCCTAGATGGAGCAAAGATGATATAAAGGAGTGATGTCTATGAAATAATACCTTTGAGATAAATAGACCCCATAATTAAACCCAGAGCGACTACTCACATTCATAGCTAATACTCCATGTCTTATGGGTATAGATAATTATGAATAGTCATGTGTTAATTCAGATATGTAGCCGTGAATAGTTGTGAATCACCGAGATAACTAGTTATGATATGAATACTGACTAATCTCATTTATCTAACTTCATCAATTACTATTTTAACGTAATAACACTTATTTAATATTTCAATCACTTCACAACCAAAATCAATCTGATTTTATTATTTCTTTTTAAGGATAAAAGAATACCTTTTATTTTTCATATTTATTTTTTATATTATTTTTAAGCGTGCTACTTATAATAGAAATAAACTAACGAACAACCATTCATATATTTTATATCATTTTAAAATATATTATTTATAATATGAATATGCTAACAAAAGCCTATTCATATATTTTATACTATTTTAAATATATTATTTATAATAGAATAAACTAACCAAAGCCTATTCATATATTTTATATTATATTTAAATATATTATTTATAATAGGAATAAACTAACAAAATCCTATTCATATATTTTATACTATTTTTAAATATATTATTTATAATATGGATAAATTAACAAAAAGCCTATTCATATATTTTATATTATTTTTAAACACATTATTTATAATACGAATAAACTAACCAACAACTATCCATATATTTTATACTATTTTAAAACATGTTATTTAATATAAATAAACGAACAACTATCCATAAGTTTTGTAACAACCGAAAAAAAAATAATAATAATAATAAAAATAAAAGTAACTGATCACTCTCTCTACCAATTTCTCATAACTCCTCTTCAATATCTCTCATCAACACCTCCTCCAACCCAGACGTATCAATAGTTGTACAGATTTAGAGGTTTCACTTTGTTATCACCATAAGTCATATATTAGATCTTCTTTTCCTTTATCCAATCATTTAGATTTTAGTTAGCATTTTATGTGTTACAAGAAATCACCCCATAATCAGATCTACTCTTCCTTTATTCAATTATTTAGAATAAGATCTCCTTTTACTTTATAAATCAATTAAATTAAAATAAATAGAAAGATTTGGTCAACAGAATTAAAATAAATTAAATAGAGATAGTAAAAGGAGAGCCGAATTAAAAAATAAAATAGAGTAAAGACGAGGAAAAAAGAAAATTTAACCGAGTAAACCATAGAACATAGGAAATATCAGGGCAAGAAATCTATCAATTTCTTTGATATAACAATAACAATATCTTCCCCATACTAGAAAATTAGATTTTTTAATGAAAAAGAGAATATATATATATATATAACATTTCAAAATTCTACTCATTCTTTAATGCTCGCATGAAGTCTAACACATGTACTATTGTAAAATTTAAAGAATTGAACTTGAAATTGATGGCTGGATTCATATAGATTGACTTGGATACAAAGTACAAAATCGAACTTTCATTAAGGATAAATTGGTGACACCAGCCTAAGCTAATCAAGTAAGTGACGGTGACACCAGCCTAAGCTAATCAAGTAAGTGACCTTACTCGGCATGATTATATTTGATGTTGACACGTGCTCTGTGGTTCTACACGTGTCATAAATTTGATATGTATTAATTGTTTATGAATCGATATGACTATGATATGTTATGTATGTATTATGATATGTGAATGATATGATAACTCTTACGTTATAATGTGTTCAATGATATGTGTGAGATAGAATACGAGATGGATGCGATAAACGTAATGTAATGATATGACTAAGATACGATTGATATAACGATGTGGTTTGGTTATGTATAGAAAAAGATATGATTATGATAGATTGATAGAACGATATGGTTAGGATACGTTCTTATAACGGTATGACTAGGACACGTCCCTATAACGGTATGACTAGGATACGTTCATGAAACGATATGGTTAGGATGCGATCCTGTAACGGTAAGACTAGGATACATTCATGACACGATAAGATTTAGGATACGTTGGGAAACGATATGACTACGAGGATATGGTCATGATAGATTGATAAAACAATACGATAAGGTTATGTATAGAAAAACTTTATGGTCATGATAGACTCATAAAACGATATGATAAGGGCATGTATAGAAAACGTTATGGTTATGATAAATTGATAAAATGATACGATAAGGTTATGTACAGAAAAAAGTTATGGTTATGATAGATTGATAAAACGATACGGTAAGGTTATGTACCGCAAAGGATATGATTATGATGGACTGATGAAACGATATAGTTATGATAAGTTTAGGAAACGATGTAACGACCCTAAGTTTCTCTATTTAACATAAGGCCGCTACTATACATTTAATCCTGAATATCTAATGCGGAACTAACTTTATGGGGTCTTCTCATAAATGCAACATTAGTTCATACCTCATTTATTATCTTGGGAATAAACAAATACAAAGAAAATAATAAAAGAAACAATACAAACTAAAATGTCCTACACTAACCTATATACTATCAATGGAAAATACAATTCAGCCTATACTATCCTATATTACGAAACGGAAATGAAATTTTGAATTAAACTAACCTATACCTATTAAATGGAAAATACAACTCAACCTACACTAACCTATACTACTAAAGGAAATGCAAATCTATCTTATGCATGTACCACGATCTCGGAGTTGCGATGTCTTCGTCAGCTTTACAGGGGTGCCTCGTCTTTATCTGAAAAATGTAGTAGCACGAGGCTGGAGTATTTAAGAATACTCAGTAAGTGACCCCCTATTGGGGTTATAATGCAAGAACATGCGAATGCAATGAAGGAACCTATCATAACCGTCTATTTTCCTCTGGTACTATCCTAACAGGCAGCTTGGATGTGTAATTCATTTCCTACACACGACCCACACGTGCGAGTATGGATCCACCAGTCGGTTCGCACACCGTTGGGCCCCTTACCTTGTCGGGCGAGCATACTCTAATAGCTCTCTATACCAGACACCCGTTAGAAGTAGTAGCTGTCACGACAGCATTATGTAAAAGATAATGGTCGTTCTCTTGCCTAGTAGTGTACACATCTGTGTCGTCGTGAAGGAATAGGGGTATCTCCCAATGCATGAGCACACATTAATGCATGAGTCATTATTAAATATAACTCTCGCTATCATTTTATTCATATCAAAACGTTTTTCATATCATTCATGCGTCTACAGGGGTTATATTTTATGCTATTTATCATTTTTCATGTCATCCAAATCATGTTATACATGCAATTCACAAGATATAGCGTAACGTTTTCGTACTTTCAAACATAACAATTAATATCGTGCATATCATACGATAAATATCATAACAGTCACATAATGCAATCCGAGCATATCATAACACATAACATCACAAATAATAACAATTCATCCAACGACAACATAGGGTTCACATTGCATAACATTTACGTAATAATTCATTACGGTCTAACATACAATTTATGACACGTGCGAAATCACGGGCACGTGCCAACATACAACATACATTTTATAACCTAACGACGGTAAGACTATTTACTTGGTTGGTCTTAGCTGGCGTACTCCCTAATTTAATTTAACGTAAGCTCCCGCTCCTCGAAAGTGTCCCACGTTATCGTCGGTCGTCGGTTCCTATTGGATCGTTCATCGTTTTTGTTAGTTTTTCACAATAATAATTAATAACTCCAACTTGTAACTATGAAATGTGGCCTTAAAACGATCTTATTTACCTCAATTCAGGTTGAAAACAGGCTTGGGATGGTCGAAACTGTGTAGAATGGTCCAAAAATATATTTTCGAGCCGAGAAGCTGCGCCGGAGCTGCCATCGAGCCATCGAAGCCTAGAGGTTTTTGCGTCAGATAGTGACACATGGCGCAATGTAGACTGGGTTCGGGTCAAGGCGCAGGTCGCAGGCGGGTCGTGGGTTCAGTCACGAGTTCGCGGATAACTTGTAACTATGTAATAATATGGCACACTGTCCGAGTATTTCTTCGAAATACTCAGTAAGTGACCCCACTATAGGGGTCATGCTAATGCAATCATGATTTAGGGACCTATCTCTAGCTCATCTAGGGGTGGCCTCCCGTCTCGGACAAATTGGATGTGTAGTATTTCTGATACGAATCCGACAGCTGATCATTTGCATGGACTTGAAAAGAGCAATTACAAAAAACAATACAAAGAAGATTCAAGTATCAAATCAAGAAAATAATGGAGTGGCTGACATTGAAAAGTGATTAGAGACTTACCTTTGGTAGTTGAACTACCAATTAACACAATTTATGAATGTCTTATTTTCTTCAGTTTGTATTTAATAGCATTTATTAGTAATTTGTACTTGGTGGTTGAACTTTATTATGTTAGGGTTATCTTTTTTGCCTATAATAAAGGCATGTAATATTCATTTTGAAAGGAGAGTTGTTGAATACAAACAAAACCTTTTGTGTTTTCTTAATACCTTTTTGGTGTTATTGTTTTTCAAACCTTGCTTTAGATTTGATGTTTAAACCGATTCATTGAATTAGTTTTGATCAAGCTAATTCTGGAGTGAGTCGTCTTGGAATCTAAGAGTGACCATCATAGATTCCAAGTTCGATCTAGGAGTCATTCATCTTCTAACCAGCTCTTGGTTGGAATCAATCCGTTAAGTTAGCTTTCTCTGTGAACGTTTGCAAGGATTCTAGAAGGACCTCTAGCTTTGTAAAACCTAGCATTATTGGCGCTTATCATGGCGCAATGTAGACTGGGTTCGGGTCAAGGCGCAGGTCGCAAGCGGGTCGTGGGTTCAGTCACGGGTTCGCGGATAACTTGTAACTATGTAATAATATGGCACACTGTCTGAGTATTTCGCAGTATTTCTTCGAAATACTCAGTAAGTGACCCCACTATAGCGGTCATGCTAATGCAATCATGATTTAGGAACCTATCTCTAGCTCATCTAGGGGTGGCCTCCAGTCTCGGACAAATTGGATGTGTAGTATTTCCCTACACACGACCCACATGTGCGAGTGTGAATCCACAGGACGCTCGCACACCCTCTGGACCCTCTAGTCAAGCTAATTTGTAGCGACGTCTGGAGGTCAGCAGAACCCTTGGTGTCATGCGCCTCATGAACACCCTCATCATCATACGGTGCACATTCACACTCATCATCATTTTGTGTGCGTCGACCCTCATCATCTTTAGGGGAAGTAGCCCTATGCTTATGAACATACAATATGCATGAGATCCCTTTAAATCTCATCATAACGTTAATTCTGACACAACCCTCTAGTTTCATCTCTTTGTTACTTTAGGTAGCACATGCTCGTATAATTTATATTAATATCATTTTTCATGCTCTTAGGGTTGTGTCCTAGGTCGATCTAACGACATGATGCAATATGGCAATCATCATCATATAGCATGCTCAAAATGGAAACATCATGCAACATCATACTCGTCAATAAGCCATCAAGTGCATCAAACATAACATGTACGTCATGCATCGAAACATAAATCACGTACATATAACATGCATCACAACTCAAGCATCATACTCATACATCATCATAAACATCATACATCATCATGCTCGTAAATAAAACTTTAACACAAACAATTCTAGCATATCCTATAGTAAGGTCACTTACTTGGTTGGCCTTGGCCGAAGTACTCCCTAACTAGCTAAACGTAAGCTCCTGTTCCTTGTCAGCTGCTTCCAACGTTGCGGGGGTTTTGTTTCCTATCACACCATTTGCCACATTTCATTAGTATTTCACAATTAAATTAATAATAATTTAATAAATGTAAAATACGGCTCTAAAACGGCCTCAATTACCTTAATCGAGGCCGAAAACGGGTCTGAGAGGGTCAAAACAGTGGAAACCGGACCGAAAACTGGTGAGTCGAGTCGAAACAGCCGTGGAGCCGCCGGAGCGTCGCCAGAGGTCGTTGTAAGTCGTTTACACCGAGTCGAGCTGAAGGGGTGCTCGCGCCGCTGGACGACAAGTGGCGACAATAGAGTGAGCCATGTCGCTCAGGCGTTGCGGGTCGAGGTGCGGGCTGCAGTCCGATTTGGGTCGTGGTTCGGGTTGTTGGCTCTAGTGGGCTATTGGACTTTCGCTCGCGGGTTGGGCCTCAGGTACTTGGGCGAGATTGGGTTTAGGGCTACTGGGTCGGATTGGGTTTTTGGGCATTGGCTTTACTGGGCTTGGCCGCAGGTAATCGAGTTGTAGGTCGATTTGGTTGAACCGCAGGTTCGGTCTCGGGATGGTTTAGTTGAACCATGGGCTACTAGGTCGAGGGTTTGTGGGCTGAGGGTGAAGGGAATGAACTCTTCAGCCACGTAGCGGAAGCATTTGGAACTGTTTTGAAATTTATTAAGAATTAAAACAAAAGCAATAAATTCGAGTATAAGAACTCTACATTTGTAGAAACCCTAGCTTGCAAGACTTGTTGAAGTATTCCAACCATGCAAAAGTTCTTCAACATTCCACGAGGTCTTCCTTGCTATGACTCGAACACAAGGTCAAAGTTTGTGGGAGCCTCTTGAAAGAAAATCCCAAATGGATTGGAGAAGAAGAGTTTCGAGAATTCTCTAGAGATGTAATTTCATTCTCCAAGAGAAAGTGGGAGAGATTGATTTATCTTTGGCTCAACCCGAGGATCCTATTTATAGGGACTCTTGGATAATCTTTGTCAAATAATATATTTGCATATTTAATATATTAGATATAATACCTTATATAAATCATATTAAAACATATTTAGATATTATAGGATATCCTAATATATATATTTAATTAATTTGAATCTCATTCAAATTTTAAATATTTTTTTATTTAAGGTAACAAAATACATTAATTAATTTAATGTTTAATTGTATCAAATACAATAAATATATTTTTCCTTTTTAATATATCTAATATATTAAATATTAACGTGGACTCTTCAAATTAATATATTTTTTTCATTTATATTTAACATATCTAATATATTAAATATTAATTTGAACATTCAAATTATATTTTCTCTATTTATTTAATGTATTAAATATTGATTTAACATTTCAAATTAAATTTATTTTATCCTTTATATTTAATATATTTAATATATCTAATATATATCAATTTGAACCTTTCAAATTTTCTTTTAAATAAATTGAACATTTTAGCGTTACTATGAATTAGCAAGGGGACCTTGTAGACCTACATAATATAAGCTCCAATGATATAAAATTAATTAATTAAACTCTATAATTAATCAATTTCTGTTCATTAACTATAGGTCACTCCACTATAGACCTAGAGTTGCACTCTTATGCACTATAGGACAAGTTATGTCCATTGATATAATCATTACAAGCAAGTTGATCGTTCACGAGTTGTTCATAATTACAGCTGGGTCAAAAAGTTCGTTTTATCCCTATAATTACATCTTTCACCTTAAGTAGCACTGATTCTCTAATGAACAATTTGTTTATGATCCAATCATAAACCAAGTCCCTCTCGGGCCAATGAGAGGGTGGGGCCCATTGTTCAAGTTCCGAAATCAGTACTTAAGAGAACAATTCATCTACTTTCCTTATATGGAAAGGAGTAAATTCTATCTCATGATATTATGTTCTCAACTTCCTATTTGGTAAAGTCTCCAAAATAGTAGGCATATTGAATCGGCTAACAGAGTCATTCTCACCCATGTAAATTAAAGGACAAGCCCTCACAGGCAGGAGTTCATAACTCACTCACGATTAAGATCAAGTCGCATATGATCATCATTATTAATCTTCTCAATTAACGAATTTATAAAGAGAGATTAAATATTTCTTGGTCCAGTCTTATACAAACTCATTGTATAGGATACCCCACTTGCATGTCTCCACATGAACGATTTGGATCAAATCATTTGTAACGATTACAAAGTGGGTCGTATCAATAGTGTTACCAAGATAAGGCACCCAAAAATTTAGTCCAAAAATTTAAAGTAGCAAAGTACTAACCTTAAACACATAAAAAAAAAATTGAAACTAAAAGAGTGTATTAGGCCCACTGTCATTGAGCAGTAAAAAGTGTATTCTCCCTTTGATAGGGGAGATCAACTTCTCCTTTGTTATTACATATTGAATTTTTGGATAACCAAAATTTGGATCAAGTCTGGGTTCAAATATTTTGGTTAGGTCAGCTTGACCAACCCGAAAATCGGATTACAACGCGACAAAACTCTACCTTACTTTTAAGATTATTACGAAAAATAAGAATATTTAACGTTTGGAATCGAAGTTAGTGATGAACGTTTAATATTTGAGTTTGATATAATTTTAATTATTAGTGTAAGATGAGAATCCAATAAAAACAAGTCGGGCCATATTAATTTTGAACTTCCCCTCTAACCCATGCCTATGCAAATTAGAAAAAGAAAAAAGAGAGAGAATCAATTCATTTTGCATAAAATTTTGAATTTTATCTGAGACAATAAAATAAAATAAGAAGGTGTTTTTATTGAAAGAGTGCTCCACAATATTGGTATCCAAATCTAATTAAATTAATGAATTATGATTTATTTGGTATTCAAACAGATTCTCTTTACCATTAATAAGAATAAATAATAAATACCAATCCAAAAAATTAAATTAAAAATTAAAAAAAAAATCATAAATAATTGAATAAACTAACAAAGAAAAAAAAAGAGAAAAGAAGATATTGGTATCATAATTCCCTAATACAACTTTTATGATTTGTCGTTATGCATAACAAAAGCCATCAAACTACACTTTTATAATCTCAAAGTTGATAGGCATGAATTTGTTTTTTTCCTCCTTATATTATATTTCAATCATAAATTATTGATTAAAATATCATTTTGATTTATACCGTCAATTTATCTCGTAAAATAGGAATTTTGTGGGGACTTGCTCTCGAGCCAAGTATGGAATAGGAGAAGGACGAGAGAGAGATTTCTCCGACTTTATTATATTTATATATTATAATAACTTTTGTTTTTTTTTTGTTTTTTTTATGAACTATAAATATTAAAATTTGAGTTTTAAAAAATTAATTCCGTAGAAAATTATATTTATATATTTTTTTTTGTTTACTTTCTTCAAAATAAAAGTTATATTACAAAATGAAAATTATACCTAGAAATAAAAATTGGTAAAATTTTTTCCATAGACAACTCAATCTCGGCGCATTTTCTATGAAAAATCACTACCCTGATCCTCATAGAAATAAATGAAAATTTTTACGGGGTTGGAGAAGACATTCCTTTTCTCATCTCGCTCCATGGGCATCTCGGCTTCTCATTTCCTATTTTAATTCTCATCATTGTAAAATTTCGGACTTTTTCATAATTATATATATATTCCTTTCAAAAATAATTTATATATATTATTTTATATAATTTCTACTAAAAATAAAAATGGTAAGGAAAAATATAATACAAACATATTTTTAGTCTAATTTAAAAGGAGATTTAAAAAGTGGAGGGTAAAATAGTATTTTAACTATTTTTAAAATAATAATAAAAAAAAGTTTAGGACGAATGATTTGGGCCGGGAAATGTTATCCAAAACGGATGCAATTTAAAAAGAATTATAAAAATAATTTGGCGTTTCGATGCGAACTTTCCAACTACTCACCATCTCCAGGGTCTCTACTAAGCAATTTAATCCTTTTCTTCTCTCTCTGATAATCTCTGATCGTCTTTTACTGCGTACAGAATTCGTAAGACTGGTGCTTCCGTTTTTGCCTTCTTCTTCAATCTTCACAGGTGTTCAATCATGCCCGTATTCCCCTTTCCTTCTCAGGGTTTCCCCTCTTCTGTGTTTTTTGTTATGTATCCACTTTCTTTCTTTCATTTCCATTTCTCTGCCTATTTTCGTATATTTTTTTAATGATTTTTGTTTCTGATCATTTTGGAGGGGTCTGATTCATTCAGAATTTAACTTTCCATCTCGATCGGGAGTTAATTCCTTGCCTTAAGGGTGTTTTTCCTTGTTCTTAGCTTCAGAGTTCATGAATCTGCTGGATGGCTTGGTTTTTATCCTTAACTTTGCATGCATCATTCATTACTTTTATTCTATTGTCATGTTGTTCTAAGAACTGGTTGCCTTTTTGTTCCGCGATTTGTTCGACTCCCTAGGTATTTCGATGGGAATTAGTGTCGTAAATTTCATTTTTCTTTGATTCTGTGGGTACAACTAGTGAACTCAAGACTGGATACTTACTCTATTTTGGATCCCTAATTTTGTTGGTTTCAAGAACTTGTTGTAAAATTTATGTCCTGTTTGGCATTAACTTTGAACTACCAATCGGTTTCAAAGAGAAGAAGAAGAAGAAGAAGAATATTGTTTCTGCTGAGAGTTAAGCACTTAGGTTTTTATGTTGCAGATTGTTGGGGGCAATTTTCTCTTTGGAATCCTCTCTGTAGTTGTGCTGTTACCAAGCAATAGATCTTTGTTAAATGGGGTCGGAAGGGCCTCCATCGGTGACGATTCATGTAACAGGATTCAAGAAGTTCCATGGAGTTTCTGAGAATCCAACAGAGACGATTGTGAACAACTTGAAGAAGTATATGGAGAAGAATGGTTTGGCAGAAGGTGCAACTCTTGGGAGTTGCAGCATTCTTGAGACTGCTGGGGATGGAGCTCTTGATTCACTACTTAAGATGTTGCAATCTGCAGTAGAGGGGAAGGGTTGTTCTGAACCTACTAATAATTCCAGAAGAATCATCTGGGTCAGTTCTTCCTGTCCCTTCCTCTAACCTTTCTCTCTTTAATGCTTATGATCTGCTCGTCATTAGTTCGTTTGGCGTGAGATCCCACATTGGTTGGGGAGGAGAACGAAACACCCTTTATAAGGTTGTGAAAACCTTTCCCTAGTAGACGCGTTTTTAAAAACTTTGAGAGAAAGCCCGAAAGGGAAAGCCCAAAGAAGACAATATCTTGCTAGCAGTGGGCTTTGGTGTTAGTATCTACAAGTAGACAATCAAAGTTACTCTGCAAATTACGAGGAATATACATTGCTCCTATTGATTTAGTTTTAACTTTCCTGTGATTTTCTTAGAAAGCTTCTGATCTTCAGCTGAGAATCTCCCAAGTTTAATGTTGTCTAAGAGCATGTACGGAAGTAAATCAACTTAGTGTTTGATTTTGAACCATTAAAAAGCATGTTTGAGAGTGTATTTTGGATATGGAAGAAGTTATTTTAACAATTTCAAAATCACTTCCAAACGTGCCCTAAAACATCCATACAAATTTACGTTTATCAATAATTTCGGTGTCAATTTCAGTGTCCCTATAATGGTTAGTGAATGGAGTAGAAAGTGACACAAAACAACCACATTATATTTGATAAAGCCTAAAAGAGTATTGGGGTCTATTGTACCTATCAATTTAAGAGGAAGAAATTAGAAGAAAAGGAGAGGGAGGTTGGGTTTGTATAAGATGATAAGCATTGAATTGACATTATCTTATACAATAAAGATAAATGCATCATAATTTCTGAATCTATGCATTAATCTGCCTTCATTTGCCACTTCCTTCGCATTACAATGACTTTTTACAAGTTTGTGCATTGCATCATGTTAATACTGTATCTAAGTTATCATATCACTATTCTTTCTTCAGCTTCACTTGGGAGTTAATAGTGGTGCCTCTAGGTTTGCTATTGAACATCAAGCCTATAACGAAGCCACATTCCGTTGTCCTGATGAGATGGGATGGAAACCTCAGGTACGTGTATCTATCTATCTATCTATCTATCTATCTATCTATCTCCTAGGCTTCGTGGGGTTTAGTTTAGTTGGCTTGACCATCTATTTAACTGCAAGTTTGATATTCTGTTATTACTTTCATCTGTTGCAGAGAGTTCCAATCGTACCTGAAGACGGTCAAATTTCACGAGTACGAGAGGTATCATGAAATTTCACTTTGATTTTTCTTTTCTTTTTTTTTTTTACTAATAGATTACCATTTCTTTTAAAATATTAGCATCTGTTAATATTAGTTGGCACCTACGAAGCATGAACACTTTTATAATTTTCAAACCGATAGAGAACTTTGAAATACATTTATGAACATCTATTGAACACATTGCACTTATTAAACACTTCAATGTGTACAAGTGTATAAACTACTGAATTGGAATTCTTTCTAATAAAATATCAAGTCATTTAGAGTAGTGTTCGTTTATTTCACTACGTCACCTTATCATATATTGCAAATATCATTAAGTAAGAGCACAAATGGGTGAAAATATTGAAATGTAATTTTAAATAATGTACTTGTTTACATAATGACATCTCATTGTGTCGCAACATTGAAACATTATAACATATTGAATTTAATCGAGGACGATTGCAAAATTTGTAGCAAAAATTTCATGGAGGATGGCATAACCATAAACTTATAGAAATTATAGCACCTTTTTGCTGGTTCTTAACTCTTGATGCAAATCATGAAAGTTTTTTCTTTTTTTCTTTTTTTCTTGATTCCTTTACCCAACTCTGCCCTGCAGACTTCTCTTCCAGTGGAGGACATAACCAAAGCATTGGCGAAGAAGGGATATGAAGTGATGACTTCAGATGATGCTGGTCGCTTTGTGTGCAATTATGTGTACTATCATTCCCTCCGCTGCGCCCAAGAGAATGGCATCAAATCACTATTTGTTCATGTCCCTCTATTCGTAACCATTGATGAAGACACCCAGATGCAATTTATTGCTTCCTTGTTACAGGTTCTGGCATCAAGTTATTAGACAACCAATGTATAGTATTGGGGTGATTCCTGCTGCTTGTCAAGATAATGCTTGAATGCTTGAATGAAATAAATAATGATATGCTATACAAGGGGGGCTAATATATGTAGCCCGAAAAGGCATTCATATGTTCTTTGTACTCTTCTGTCGAGATGAATAACATTTCGAGCAGACCATGCCTGTTTTATGAATGAAATGTTGAGTTTGCTAGTGAAAAGATCTCAGAATTAGGTGTTTGTTTATTTACTTCATTAACTCTCATATTACATTATGTCAGTGTCGATCTCGAACGAGTTAGAGCGCCATAATCTCCACATAAGTGGTGCATCTAAATGCTAAAACACTAACAGAGGACAAGTTAAAGACAGTCATGTGTTGAAGAATATGGAAAGCAAAGAAAGGCTCATAGTCTAGATGTGAAGGAAACCAAATTTGAACAAATTGCTGCTTTATATAGAGAAGGAGGTTAAAAACAAGAGAAGCCGAGTAGACTTGTACCAGTAACTGATTCGTGGATTATCCCCAATCTACAAAAGGGAGAGGTGGGTAGCCACCCTCTGGAGGAGGCATCAATGATGGAGGTAAGTTTCCCCATGATGTTCTCAATCTATCTAAACTACCTGAGATCAAATGCAAGCATAGAAAGTTGAAAAATATGGAAGATTAGAGTGCCATCAAATCCTGGGATAAAAGATTCAAATATGTAGAACGCAGAATGCTTTACAGATACAAAAAACAACGATGGATGCTGTTCAAAACAAAGAATGATTTGCAGATTTCATAACAAGCACTAACAGTTCAAGCCCTGTTCAAATCGAGCGGAGATGGGAGTTGGTTGTTCATCATTCGTATGAGTGGGCGGCAATTTGCTCCAGTAAATGATGTATTATGTAATGATCCACTCGAAATTTAACCAACATCACCATTTTTATGAGCGAACAAATAAAATATGGAACACGAAACTATGTGATGATTTCACTTCAAGTTACCTGTCAACGAACTGCCCTCCATGAATTGATTCACCGGAATATTTGGGGCTTGATTATTCTCCGGAAAACCTGTGAGTTTTCTATTGAATCAGACCGGAAATCGATTGAAATAAATAGCATTAGCTTTCGAATTTTGCATTGGGTTGTTGAGACAGAGTAAGGTAGGGTTTAGGGTTAACCTGCAATCGGCTGCGAACTCGAGTACTGCAGATTGTTGTTGGAGTGAAAATACTTACAAGAATCACCGTACTGGCAAAAGCCCTTTCGAATCGTGGAGAGCAAAGAATGAAATCGCATAAAGCAAAAATTAGGTTAAATAAAAAGAAGAAAAGATGCGAAGAAGAATACCGTTGTGAGGAATCGGTTACAGACGCGTCTTCCGAAGGCATGAGAGAAAGGTTGATTGGAGTCTGCAAGGAACAGGAAGAGGGAAAAGAAGAAGGGAGTTATGAAGAGAGGAGGAAATGAGGGGAAGAGGAGAACGCAGAGGGATGGAGGAGGACCTCTGAAGGAGTCGAACCAGAGAGCTTTGGCCTTCTGATGGGAGAGGCTTTGGAGATGGCGCTTTCGAGCAAACGGAGTGTCTTGGAATTGCTTCTCGCAGTAGTCGCAGTAATATTTTCCCAGTGGCATCTTCCTCTTCTTCCTCCAAATTAAAGAACAAAATAAAAGGCAAGGATTCATGTCTTATACCCTAGGCTGCACATGGTCTAGTTTAAGCATCGCTTGGATCCGTAACCCAAATCAACCGTTACATTTTCACAACCCAACCTAACCTCCGATCCAGTTAAGTTCGGGTTGAGTTTTCGGATTGTTTAAATCAATTTAAAATTTATTTATCCACCGTTCATAATTGTTTAATACAAATAACCCATATTAAAAGAATCACAAACAAACACCAATCAAACTATAATCACTCAACAAATTAAATTCGTCCATAACAGTAACAGAAGTTCAACATTCTCATCCAACTAGAATCGGTTACTCCACCAATAAAAAAAATATATAAAGATAAATCATAAAATTAAAAAACAATAAAAATGATTAGATTAGAAAATAAAAAAATATACAAATCATTAGAATCTGGAAGATCTAATTTTGTGTGGGTTAAAAAGAAGTCCTAAAATAATCAATAAATTACCGTAAACAACCGTTAAAATATTTTGGCAGAGATATTTAAAATTATTTACTTTCCACGGAGTGGTATTTGAAAAAATGGTGGAGGAAAAATAAATAAATTAAAATCAATAAACTTATCTCAACTGTATTCTTAAATTCAAAATAAAACAAGTTATTTTAAATTTATTCTTAAAAATAATGGGTAAGCGTTGATAGAGAGTGAAAATTTATTCCGTATATATTTATCCACACTTCTGTCGAAAACGGCCCGAAGAGATGCTTCCAATTGCGTTGTGTAAGACCAGTTTTGGAAAGAGATTGAAATTTCAATTTGAGCTCTACAACAAAATTTGTGTAGTAAGATCGTATGCTTTGAGTTTGTAGGGACTTAAGGATAAAGAATTGGGTAAGCGTTGGATAGTGTTCTAAACATTCCAAAATTCCGTCTCTAGACTCCAATGTCGGGGAGTGAAACCACTTGTTTCAACTCCGTGGTGTGAAGAAATGGAGAGATGAGACGGTCAAGAATTGCCTTCACTTCTCTAGTTTTTGGAACTAAGACAACAATAGAGTTTGACATCAAAATTGGAGCCCTAAAATGTAATTCGTTTCATAACCCTTATCCTGTAGATTGATGGAAATAAGAGAGAGAATCTTGTTGAAAAACACGAAGGGAGATGAAGTCTTTAACCCTGAACGAAGAAGAGAAAGTGAGATGGTTTCTGGAATTGCAAAACCCGAGGAATCCTTTTTCCTAAATTGATATCTCTATCTACAACTTACCAAGTTGGATCGAACCAATTCCTATCCACGGACGTCGTGGCGATGCTTCAAGCTTGGTGGAGCCTCCCTCTGTACAGGACTTACACAGCTAACGAGGAAGAGAGTTCCGTTTATATGGAGCGATGCGTGTGAGGCAAGCTTCCAAGACCTAAAACAAAGATTGGTAACAACCCTAGTGCTCACGGTACCAGAGAGTTGAGGCAAGCTTCTAAGAGAGGACTAGGATGTGTGTTGATGCAACATGCCAAGGTTGTTGCATACGCATCCCGTCAATTCAAGGAATACGAGAAAAACTATCCCACACACGACCTAGAGTTGCCCGCATTAAAATTTTTGTGACACTGCATGTATGGAGAGAAAACCCAAATTTACATCGACCACAAGAGTTTGAAATATTTCTTCACCCAGAAACAGCCGAACATGAGGCAACGAAGGTAGCTGGAACTGGTGAAGGATTATGATATAGACAGCCAGTATCATCTTGGAAAGCCAAACGTGGTCGCTGATGCCCTAAGTCGAAAGACAACACAAAAAAGATTTGAGCGAGATAATAGAGCTGTAGTGGCTTAAGGAGTCATAGCACATATGGCTCGACTCACAGTATAATCCACACACGGAGGCTCATAGCTCGTCATTTTCTATGCATCCAGGTGGTACTAAGATGTACCAAGATCTGAAATAGCACTTCTAGTGGCGAAGTATGAATAAAGACGTAACAGAGTTTGTGAGTAAGTGCTTAGTATGCCAACAAGTAAACGCTCCTAGACAAAAGATGGCAGGGATGTTACAACCCTTGAGTATACCGAAGTGGAAGTGGGAAAATATAGCCATGGACTTCATAGTAGGATTACACAGAATGCTGAAGGGCTATACAATAATCTGGGTAATTGTCGACATATAGACAAAGTCGACACATTTCCTACCAGGAAAAGCAACATATACCGTCGATAATTGGGCTCAACTGTATGTGAAAGAGATAGTGAGGTTGCATGGAGTCCTAGTGTCGATAGTGTCGGATCAAGACTCACGTTTTACATTGGCATTTTGGCGCGGACTCCAGAAAGCATTGGGTACTCGCCTTGACTTCAACACTACCTTCCACCCGCAAACAAATGGTCAAATGGAGCGTTTGAGTTAGATTTTAGAGGACATGCTACGCGCTTGTGTACTAGATTTCAAGGGAAGCTGGGATTCCAAACTACACGAAATTTTCATACAACAACTTCCAAGCAACCATTGGGATGGCACTGTCTGAGGCCTTATATGGAAAACGGTGTAGATCCCCATTATGCTGGGATGAAGTAGGCGACAGAGAACTTATGGGACCCGAGTTGGTTCGAGTCACCAATGAGGTCGTTCAACAAATCAGAGCGAGGATGCATACCACTCAAAATAGACAAAAAAAGCTACGCAAATGTAGATCGTAGGAGCTCAGAGTTGGAAATGGGGGACCTAGTATTCCTGAAAATGGCACAAATGAAGGGTGTCTTGAGGTTTTGGTGTAAAGGGAAACTGCGCCCTAGTTTAATTGGACCCTTCGAAATTCTCGAGCGAAGTGGTCCGGTGGCATATAGACTAACCCTACCACCCTCCCTCTCAGGAGTACACTATATTTTACGTACCAATGCTGAGAGTATACATGCCAGATCCTATCCATGTAATAGACTACGAGCCCCTTAAGCTTAATGAAGAAAAGCTCATAAGAATCCTTGCCCGCGAAGTAAAAGCCCTACGCAAGAGGGATATTACTTTCGTCAAGGTGCTATGGCGAAACGATGAAACCACGTGGGAGCGAGAAGATGAGATAAGAGAGAGAAATACCTCAAGTTAATACATGAATTTGAGACTTTCGAGAACCAAAGTTCCTTTTATGGCTATATAATGTAATGTTCCATTTAAAAATAAAAGAAAGAAAAGTCGTCGCGAGAGCCCGAGAATTCCAGCGACTCTGGAGAAATGCACGCATGCCCCATGGATCGCCATACGAACACCCACGCTCCAGCCAACCCTCCTAGACGACCTACGCGAAAGAAAAATACAGAGAAAGGGATGAAGAGAGAGAGAGAGGTTCGACGAAGTATTCCGGCGAAGACTAAACTCGCGAAATGAAGCCTAAAACAGAAGGACCACGACACGAAAGAGATCGTCGATGTCTGTACACACATCTAAGGTACGTTTCACGCCTTCTCAGCGTTCATATTCGTTGGAAAACCATATATGAGTTTTGAGTTTTTGAGGATCTCATGAGTTATCGTTTTAGGCATCTACAAGTCCCAAAACTTTGTGGAAGGAAAGCAGAGAGGTCAGCAGAGAGGTAAAGGAGGAAAAAGCCGAAAGAAGTCGGAAATGGATGCGGAGAGGAGAGAGAAAGGAAATCAGAAAACCGCGCTGGAAATCGGGTGAAGAAGACGAATCCACCAGGTTAGACCCGAACCGATTAGTTCGACCCGCAACCGCATCCGTAACGTGACGGTCCAACACGAGAGTCACTCGACCCGTCGTATGTCTGCAGCCCAGCTCAATAGCCCAACACCCGCGTGTCCGCGTAAGCTAATCCAACCTGTAACGCCTGCAACCCGAAACTTAACAGTCCACGTTGAAGCCCAACTACCCGAGGCCCACCTGCAGCTGCCCAGCACCGCGCTGCGAACCGACTCAGCCTTCACACGCGTCAACGTCCTATTGCACCATGTGTCAACCAGCAGCAAAAAGAACCCCTCGGCTACATGGTTCGACTCGGCTCCACGCAATCCTTCGACTCAAAAACGGCTTAAACGGCTCAGTTTGACAATTTTGATACCGATCTCCATGTTTTTTACCCTCCTGGAGCAGATTTTGACCTAATTAAGGTCCGTACATGCTCTATTTCATAAATTCAAGTCGAATTTAGATTAGAATTGTGAAATACTAACGAAAGGAACTGGACAACCTAATAGAAAACGAATCCCTGCGACATTTGTTGCAACTTTGAGGAGCGAAAATTTAGCAAACTCGAACGTAGGGAAATGTCGGGTAAGGCCAACCAAGTAAGTAACCTTACTATAGGATAGGCTAGGCAATTTTTTGATGTATGACGACACGTGCCTAGTGGTACCGACATATATCCTTTATGCTTTATGATTATGACGTATGACGTATGATGTATGATGTATGATGATGTGTATGAGTTATATGATGACGTTTGATGATGTTTTACGATGATTATGATGTGTTTATGATGACGTTGTATGATGATGACAATGCATGTAAAACGATGACGTAGCTGATGTTACTTCCTTGATATGACGTTGTTTTCCATATTAAGACAAGAAACATGTTATGAATGAAATACTGTATTAAGAAGATGACTTCCATAGGACACACCCCTAGTTAGTATTAATAATAATGAAAGAATGAAGACTACATGTATATTACTGATAGTAATATAAAGATGGAATTAGGGTTGTGTCATGAAGATGTTTTAAAGACGAGAAATCATAGGGATCTCGTGCATTTCTGTATGTACATAAGCATCGGGATACTTCCCCTTTTACAATGATGAGTACGGACACGTACGCTACGATGATGATGGTGATCATGTCATGCATGCCATTCAAGGGTCTGCTGACCTTCGAACGTCGCTACAGACAACTAGCTCGACTATGATGGGTCCAGGGGGTGCGAACCGCTTGGGGATTCACGCTCGCACGTGTGGGTTGTGTGTAAGGAAGTATTGCACATCCAATTTAGTCCAGACTGGAGGCTGCCCCTAGAATGTTTTAATGATATGTTCCTAGAGCATTATTGCATGTGTTTGCATTTTCACGGCCCTTATAGTGGGGTCACTTAGTATTCTTTGAAATACTCAGGTCGTGTGCTACATCATTTTTCAGGTAAAGGCAAGGCGCCCTTGTACGGTTGACGACAACATTGCAATTAGAGACCATGACACATGCATAGGCTAGTAGCATATTTAATTTCTTAGACTTACGTTAGAATAGATGGTTATGCATTTCATGTTTTAAATTAATTATCATTATTGTTTATTTTATTTTATTTGTGAATTATGTTTTGAACACGCAAGGCCATGACGATGTTTTCAATGATGACGTTATGTTTATGTTGAAATTATGAATTTGAAGATGATGTTTTAAGAATTATATTCCACATATGAGATTATGCTAAAATGACGGTAGCAACTTTAGGTAGCTAAAATCTATAGTCGTTACAATATATCTGCAAATTTTAAAGAAATCTTCAAAATTTATATTCATTTATAAATTATACCTAATGCCGTGTTTGTTTAAAGTGTTAAAATGAAGAACAATAGTAAAATGTGAAGGAAAAAAAAACACTTAAACGAACTTGAATTTTGAGGAAGTAAAACAAGAGAAAGACATGAAGGGAGATTTATAGAAATTCATAGCGTTGTTTTACTGATTAAAATAAATTTACAATTGAGTTTTGAAATTTATGAAAAATAGTTTAATGGAGAAGAAGAAAGATAAAAACAATATAGAAAACACAAAACACATGTAACGATCTACTTTTCAAGTCTCGAGCCATAGACCTCTATATACCGACACGAGACTTATAAACAAACTCGATAAAAGAAGTGTTTAAGAGGCTCAAGCCATAGACCTCTGTATTGACACAAGTGAGTAGAAAAAAATGGTCAAAGAATATACACACATAAATTAATTATAGTAAATATTTATAAGACAGAATACTCGCAAAATAAACAAGAACTAGAGCGCACTATGAGAAAATATAACAATATAAAAAGAAGACTATGGGTGTATATGATCATTTATAGCAACACGACTGTAGAACGCTCCCGCTCTCAATCATCTCCTCGGCTACCATCTGAAAAATACGAAGCAGTAAGAATGAATATAAAAATATACTCACTAAGTAACCTACTTGCACACACTAATTGAAGCTAAATACCACGTGGGTAGGTTGGGGGTTAACCCTAAGTCGAGAGGCTTATCTAAGATCCTAGTGGGTTTTGGGTGTTCTAAACCAAGAGTCCTTCGTGTTCTAGTTGTATCGAAGTCATGTGGGTAGGTTGGGGGTTAACCCTAAGTCGAGAGGCTTATCTAAGATCCTAGTGGGTTTTGGGTGTTCTAAACCAAGAGTCCTTCGTGTTCTAGTTGTATCGAAGTCATGTGGGTAGGTTGGGGGTTAACCCTAAGTCGAGAGGCTTATCTAAGATCCTAGTGGGTTTTGGGTGTTCTAAACCAAGAGTCCTTCGTGTTCTAGTTGTATCGAAGTCATGTGGGTAGGTTGGGGGTTAACCCTAAGTCGAGAGGCTTATCTAAGATCCTAGTGGGTTTTGGGTGTTCTAAACCAAGAGTCCTTCGTGTTCTAGTTGTATCGAAGTCATGGATGGTTCGCCTAGACTGACACTGTAGGGACTTTATATTGGGGTCCTAAGCTTCCTTAGAGCCCATCAAACTCCAAATGCATATATTGCAACGCTAAAGGTCGTAAATGATCCAAATAGAGGGGTAACAAACCACACAATCAATAATGGTGCCCACCTTAAACAAAAAGAAGTTGAGTACGGTGGAAATGAGACTCTCACAGTATATAATAGATTCAAACTAACAGAGGATGCCAAAGTTTATTTCAACAATTTTAGGGTTTTTTGTTCTTTTGCAAGTTTTGCCATAAAAGAGGCAACTTTACTGAAATAAAACAGTACCGAATTAGAAACAAGGGTCAAAGTTTATATTCTTAGATGCAAACACTTGTTTATTGAATTCACCAAAATACAAACTTATCCTACGCGATGCCACGTACGCTTACGTTATGAGCGACAATTAAATATGTAAAACCTAAGATTTTTGTTAAAGGGACAAAAGTGAAAAGAAGTCCATTAATCCCATTACTAATGTAAACTCCCATACGTATTCCTATAATTCATGTGCATGAAAGAGGGGAACGTAAAACTAAAGAACTCCTCTTCCTTTAAAGCCCAACATTTCATATTGATGAATACGTAGATTCACCAAATAGATATCAATTTTGCTTCTTTCTACAAAATCCAATCACAATATGGAGCTTCTTAGTACCACAACCTAACATTTTGCTTTTCCAAAAGCTTCATCTTTTGGGTTTAAAAGGAAAATATCACTGGACACCTACATCTACTCACGACCCCCACTTTCTTTTGTTTGATTCTCAGATATTTTGAAACCTGAACCTTCACCCATTCTAACAGTTTTCTTATAACTTTCAAAGATAATGAAAATAAAAGGAACCCAAATAAGATTCTAAGATCAATTATATGGTTCAAAGTAAAGGAGGAGAAAAAAAGTATTGCGTAAAATATGTAGATACCTGAACTTTCATCAAATTTCACTATTTTGATAAACTTTTTACGGTTTTGAACAAATGGGCAACAGATAAGACTTAGAAGATCGATACAAGGGTCGAAAGTTTGAAAGGGGAGGGATGAAAAATATAAAGTATATATATATATATATATATAAATAAATAAACATATAGAGGAAGAGTTAGGAGAAGGCAGATGATGAAGCAAGTAGCAGAAAATGTTCCAGATTCCATGGGGATGGTGGCGGAAAGAAATCAGTTGCTTGAAGTTACATAATGTGATGAGGCCTAAGAGGACAAAAACAAAATTTCAGGCTGTTTTTATGGTGTAAGCAGTAAGCTCTGTTTTTGGTGCCATGCAAAATGGCCTACCCATACCCTTCCTTCTTCTACATATCAATCTTAATATCATTCTTCTTCTTCTTCACTCCTCATCTCTATAAAATGGCTTCTCCACTCTCTAAAACCACTCAGCCTCGGAAGAGAAAGGGAAACAGAGAGAGCTATGGCTGCTGCTAGTGATTTGTTGCCACCCTTGGCTATGGTGGTTGTCCAATTCCTGTATGCAGGCTTGAATATTACATCAAAGTTAGCCATGGAGTTTGGGATGAATCCGATGGTTCTAGTTGCTTACAGGCAGATGTTTGGTACCATAGCCATAGCTCCTTGTGCTTATTGGTTTGAGAGGTATGTCTACTTTTTACATCTCATTTTACTTCATCACTTGAGTTATTAAGAGTATATATATACTATTAACAAACAAATGACTGTGCAGAAAAGGGAGACCCAAGATTACAAAGCCTATCCTGTTTCAGATTCTACTGTGTTCCTTAACTGGGTAAGCAAAACCACTGCTAAGCTTTGTAAAACACTAAATATAAGAAGATTCTACTCTATAAACCTATAAACATGACATGCAGGGCAACAGGAAATCAAGTGTTTTACTATGTTGGGTTAAAATATTCATCCCCCACCATCGCATGTGCATTGACCAATGTCCTGCCTGCTGCCACTTTTCTCCTCGCTCTTCTTTTCAGGTATCTAAAGTTTCCTTCTCTTTTCACTCCCCATTTTAAAATCGTTGCCACTCATTTCTGCACTGCTTTTCAATACAATTAATCTTGTTTGGTAGACAAGAATCTGTGGGGATCAAGACAACCCCAGGTGCAGCCAAGGTGATCGGGACTGTTGTGTGCGTCGGAGGGGCAATGTTGCTGTCGTTCTACCATGGACAAACCATCGACCTGGGTGAATCTGGGATTCATTGGAAGTATGCCGAGATGATGAGGGGGGAAAGTTCCAGCAGCCAAGGCAGCAGCATCTGGGGCTCTCTCTACTTGATCATAAGCTCTGTTTCTTGGGCGGCTTGGTTTGTAATCCAAGTCAGTGTGCTTTTTAGCTTTGTTTCTTTCTTTTTTGCTGAGCCAAATCTAAGACACTACTGTTAATTCCTGCAGGCAAGGGTTAACTCTCAGTTTCCAGCTCCCTACACGAGCACGGCTATCATGACTTTCATGGCAACCATTCAATGCGGAGCAATCGCGGTTGGCATTGAGCACAACACAGCTGCAGCTTGGTCATTGAAAAGTCCAATCCGCCTTGTTGGTGCTCTCTATGCGGTATCATTGTTCCTTCTCCAACTAACCTTCTCCTGAACAGAATTGAGAATCTCTGAGCATCAAGAATCTGATGAAGAAATCTCAATTACTGATTCCTTTTCTTTTCACAACACAAAGGATTCGCAGATGCTGTCCATTTCAAACCAAAAACACACATCAATATGCTACTACAACCTACACAAAAAGCTTAATACTAATGACCATAATAATCTTCTCCTCTCTAACTAAGTTTTACATCTTCAGGGAGTGGCGTGCTCAGGGGTTGCATTTTGCCTAACCTCCTGGAGTATCCAAAAGAAAGGCCCTCTCTATGCCTCAGTTTTCAGCCCCTTCTTGCTCATTATCGTGGCTATTTTCAGCTGGGCCTTCTTTCAAGAAAAGTTATATGTAGGAACGTGAGTATCTACAAGTTTATATTGTATATTGAACTTGGGTTGAAATGCCAACGAAAAACATGCTTGTCTCAGTGTTGTAGGGTCACTGTTGATTGTTGTTGGGCTATATGCTGTCCTATGGGGAAAGACCAAAGAGGTGAAACTACAACAGGCTATTGAAATGGCGGCAGTAGCAGAGGCAAAGCTAGATGAGTGTAACACCAAAGATGACTTGGAAGAACAGTCGTATGTGGTTTCAAATGGAAATATTCTCCATAAGTAATAGATGAGAGAAAGGGAATACAGATACAAATCCATTCAGTTTCAACAGAAGACGGAGTTAAGAAAGAAGATGTTCAAAGGAAGGCGGTTTATCCCTTTTATGAAATGAAATTTTACGTTGTTCGAGTCTCAATATTCACTACTATAGATTCTAGAGCAAAATCATCATACGAAAAACTCATTGTGGCTTATGAAATTAGAACAACTGTTATTATTGCCTCTTCATGATCATAATCCTTAAGTAATCAAAATACGAGAAGGCAGCAGCAGAAATGGAATGAGTGATTTAAGCATGAGGAGAATGAAATGGTGTTTAGAATCAGTGATTAGTCTAAGCAATGGAATTGGAAGAAGGGTTTCCAGATAGAAGTAGACAGATGGAATTCAGTAATTGAGATGGGGGGCGATGGAGAAAGAAGGAATCGGAATCGGAATCGAAGCGTAACATTGTAAATCATAATTTTAAAAACTTGATTGGGACTTACCACCACCAATGGATCCGACAAGAACGCCCACCAGCGTTGAGGATCTCAGGGGGTTGGAACCCTCCATGGATGACGATGGTGGAGGATTCAAATTGGGCTAACATTGTAAATCATAATTTTAAAAACTTGATTGGGACTTACCACCACCAATGGATCCGACAAGAACGCCCACCAGCGTTGAGGATCTCAGGGGGTTGGAACCCTCCATGGATGACGATGGTGGAGGATTCAAATTGGGGCACACAAATGGAGTTTCTTAAAACAGGGATTGAACAGCAAACAAATGGAATTCAGAAATTGGGTAGGTGGGTGATGGACAAACAACGGGAATTTTTGAAGAATAAAAAAATGTTATAAAACTCAAGTGGCCCATGCAGGTTTCGAACCTGCGACCTTCGCGTTATTAGCACGACGCTCTAACCAACTGAGCTAATAGGCCTTTTGTTGACAAAACTCATTCTCATGACGTACGACAACACGAAAAGTTAGACAAAACATTATGGTTTCCTTGACAAAGCTCTGAAATTCTGACCAGAAAATAAGACGGTGAAACTTATATATAACAAATTAAGAAGCATTGGCCCATGCAGGTTTCGAACCTGCGACCTTCGCGTTATGGACAAACAACTTTGGCAGTCTTTTTAATAATGTTAATACTTTTGAACGCACGACATCGAAATGGGAATGAGATATATATATTTATTATTATTATTATTATTTATTTTTAATACATATTTACTTTATTAAAATAAACTCGCATCCGAGGGTGTTTTTCCTTCCATTAGATAATTTACTTATAATTTGGATGAGTTGCTTATAATGTTACAAATAATTTGGATAAGTTGCTTATAATGTTGCAAAGTAAGTCATAATAATAATAGTTTTAGAATAAAACACCAAACTTTATTTATATATTATACACCATTAAAAATTCTTTTTAACCAGATTTTTATGTAATAGAAAGTGTTAAATGCAAATAGTTACTAATAAAATATTATTAAATAGTAAAACCTTAATTACAATGTTTCAAAAGAACTTTGATGGCCAATGCCACTTGCCTACCTAACAAAAGACATCGTGTTGATTTGTCTCTTCATACGTCATCATTAATTACATATTTCTTAAAATTAAGAAAAAACATTTAAAATAGGTCGGTTAGTTCATAAGATTTGGTTTTGAAGTATCGAGTGGATGCTTCCACTTATCTAAAATCTTATGGGAGATGATTTTGGTAATTATCTCCAATTTTTCTTTTAATTACTAAATATCTAAGTTTTATCAATTTTTTTTCATCTTATGAACTATATTCCAAACCAATGAGGGGCAATATTTCAAATTTGGTTAATTATGGGGCTATTTTTCTAAATTTACAATCTTTAGGGTCATTTTTTTAAATACCCATTTTAGGCCTACTTTTCCAAATTTTCCCATAACATAGAATTAAACTTTAACTTTAACTTTACCTAAAGCCCTTCGTAATTCATTTACATAGCTTTTATATGGAGTAGGTGTTACACTTTAGAAGGGTAATATGGAAGAGAATGCTATGTATCAAATAAAACATTATCGTAATGTCCCGGTTTGAGATTTTTAAGATGCATGTTGTTTTAAATATTTCCACTAGGAAAGAGGATGAGATGTTGTGATCTATGCTCTTGGTAATTGAACTTGTACGAATTTTTAAATAATATATTCCATGCTTTAGATTATTAATAGAGTTATCTCTCTAACAAAACATGCATGAATGTGCTAAGTTAATAATAAGACACTAAATTTACTAGGATTGGATGCGATGAGAGTAGAGATGTCTATTTAACCCCAGGGCGATGATTCTCCATTTAGACGGGGAATGGAGGAAGAAGTGAACTTTGGTGAGACTTTTAGTCCAGTTGTCAAAGCATCAACCATATGATATGAATCATCCTCACCACACAAACCGTTGCATTTGCCAACTACACCTAAGCAATGTCTTTCTCAATAGCAAGCTAGGCAAAACCTTATGGCTTCCTTGACAAAGCACATTCTGAACAATGTACGACTGCAGAAATGACTAATGCATAAGTGAATGGTCGTAGATGGAAAAAAGAGAGGAATCGAGGCGTGGCCTTCTCAATAGCAAGCTAGACAAAACCTAGATAAAACCCTATGGCTTCCTTGACAAAGCTCATTCTAACCATGTACGACGGCAGAAAGGGCTAATCAGCGTAAGTGAATGGTCGTAGATGGAGAAAGGAGAAGAATCGAGGTGTGGCTTTCTCAATATCAAGCTAGAAAAAGTATTATGGCTTCCTTGACAAAGCTCATTCTGATCATGTATGACGAAAAAAAGGGCTAATCAGCGTAAGTTAATGGGCGTAGATGGAGAAAGGAGATAAATCGAGATGTGGCTTTCTCAATAGTAAGGTAGACAAAATCCTATACCTTTCTTGACAAAGATCATTATGACCATGTATGACGACAGAAAGGGTTAACAAACGTAAGTGAATGGGCGTAGATGGAGAAAGGTGAGGAATCAAGGCGTGGCATTGTAAATGATATAAAAAAAAAAAAAAAAAAAAGCTTTGAGCCGTATAGGTTTCAAACCTACAATCACCTTCATGTTATTAGCACAACAGTCTAACCAAGTGAGCTAATAAGCCTTTTATTGACATTGCTCATACTAACCATGTACGATAGCATAGCAAGCTAGACAAAGCCTTATGCCTTCCTCGACAAAGCTCATTCTGACAATGTATGATGGTAGAAAGGACTAATCAGCATAAGTGAGTGGTCGTAGATGGAGAAAGAAGAAAAATTGAGGCATGGCTTTCTCAACAGCAAGCTAGACAAAACTCTATGGCTTCCTTGATAAAGCTCGTACTGCCCATTACGACGGCAGAAACGACTAATAAGCGTAAGTGAAGGGCATAGATGGAGAAAGGAGAGGAATCGAGGCGAGACATTGTAAATGATAAAAAAAAGTTAAGAAGCTTTGGTCACATGCAGGTTTCAAAACTCATTCTGACCATGAACGAGGCAAAAACGACTGATCAACATAAGAGAATGGACATGGGCATAGATGAATAAAGGAAAGGGATCGAGGCATTCTGACCATGTACGAGGCAAAAAGGGCTAATGCCGCCCATGCAGGTTTCAAACTTGCAACCTTCACGTTATTAGCATGACACTCTAACCAACTAAGCTAATAAGTCTTTTGTTAACAAAGCTCATTCTAACCATGTAGACGACATGACAAGCTAAACAAAACCCTATGGTTTCCTTGACAAAGCTCAGAAATTCGAGTGAATGGGCATAAATGAAGAAAGGAGGGGAATCACCCATATAAAAATAATGGGTCATGCAAGCTTTAAACCTACAACCTTCACATTATTAGTACGACATTCTAACCAACTAAGCTAATAGACCTTTTGTTTACAAAGATCATTCTGATCATGTACGACGTCATGACAAGTTAGACAAAACTCTATGGTTTCCTTGACAAAACTCATTTTGACCATTTACGATGTCTTAAAAGGCTAATCAGCATATGGGCATAGATGGAGAAAGGAGAGGAATCGAGGCATTCTGACCATGCACGAGGCAAAAAGGGCTAATCAGCGTAAGTGAATGAGCATAGATGAAGAAAGGTGCCCATACAAGTTTCGAACCTGCGACCTTCGCATTATTAGCATGAAGCTCTATGCGAAAGCGTCTCTTATTCTCTATCTCTTAAATGGTGTGTGAAACCCGAGTATTTTTTTTCTAGGAATTTATTAATTATAAACACAAAGGTCTTGTGTATTCTAGATCTGCCACCCGTAGGAGCTTTCTTTTTTTATTTATTTATGATGCATCTACTCTATATAATTGGGGCGTGACTTTCTATATGATGTCACGACAATTTAACCAACTAAGCTAATAGTGACTTTCTATATGATGTCACGACAATTTAACCAACTGAACTAATAGGCCTTTTGTTGACAAAAATCTATGGTTACCTTCACAAAGCTCAAAAATTCTGTGTACCTGCGACCTTCACGTTATCAACATCATGCTCTAACCAACTAAGCTAATAAACCTTATTTTGACAAAACAAATTTTGACGGTGTAATACGACATGACAAGTTAAACAAAACCCTATGGATTCTATTGAGAATAAGTGAATGGGTGATGGAGAAAAGAAATTGAGGCGTGACTTTCTCAATAGCAAGCAAGACAGATATAACAAATAAGAAGCTTTGGCCAAGGTTTTGGGCCTGCGACATTCGCGTTATTAGCACAACGCTATAACCAACTGAGCTAAAAGGCCTTTTATTGATAAACCACATAAAGACCATGTACGACGACATGAAAATCTAGTAAAAGCCCTATGGTTTCCTTGACAAAGCTAAACAATTCTGACCATGTACAATGTCAGAAAATGTTAATATCTGCCTAAGTGAATGGGCGTAGATAGAAAAAGGAGAGGAATCTAGGCGTGACAGTGAAACTTATATATAACAATAAGAAGCATTGGCCCATGACGGTTTCAAACCTGCAACCTTCTCGTTATTAGCACGACGCTCTAACAAACTGAGCTAATAAGCCTTTTGTTGACAAAACTCATTCTCATGATGTACGACACTATGGTTTCCTTGACAAAGCTCTGAAATTCTGACCATATACAATGTCAGAAAAGGCTAATCTCTGCGCAAGTGAATGAGCATAGGTGGAAAAAGGAGAGGAATCTAGGCGTGATAGTGAAACTGAAATTTATATATAAGACAATAAGAAGCATTGACCCATCTAGGTTTTGAAACTACAACCTTCGCATTATTAGCACAATGCTCTAACCAATTGAGCTAATAGGCCTTTTGTTGACAAAGCCAATTCTGACCACATACGACGACATGGAAATCTAGTCAAATTCCTATGGTTTCCTTGATAAAGCTAAAAAATTATGACCATGTACAATGTTAGAAAAGGCTAATCTTTGCCTATGTGAATGGGCGTAGATGGAAAAAGGAGAGGAATCTAGGCGTGACAGTGAAACTTATATATAACAATAAGAAGCATTGGCCCATGACGGTTTCAAACATGCGACCTTCTCGATATTAGCACGATGCTCTAACCAACTGAGCTAATAGGCCTTTTGTCGACAAAGCCAATTCTGACCACATACGACATGAAAATCTAGTCAAAGCCCTATTGATATGATAAGGAATCACTACAAGGGGAGTAAGATTCGGATTACCTTGTTGATCGAATATCTCAAGACAAGAATATTGTTTGAGATTCGAATCACTCCTCGATCATGTCTAACTTGAATGATTCTTGTTGATCAAATCCACAAGCAAGATCGATCATGTCTAACTTGAATGATTCTTGTTGATCAAATATCTCAACGCAAGAACACTTGTTTGAGATTCAAATCACTCCACAAGCAAGATTGATCTCCTTTTAATATATTTTCCAAGTCTCCTTACAAATACAACATACATGGCTTTATATAGCCTCAAAATGAAACTTACAATTGTAACTTGAATCTAGGAGTGGCAGTGAATTTTATATATAACAATAAGAACCATTGGCCCATGAAGGTTTCGAACCTGCAACCTTCGCGTTATTAGCACGACACTCTAACCAATTAAGCTAATAGGCCGATCAAATATATCTCAACGCAAGAACACTTGTTTGAGATTCAAATCACTCCACAAGCAAGATTGATCATGTCGAGCTTGAATGATTCTACATGCAACCTAAACTATGCAACCTAAACTAGGTAGAATTGCAAAGAAATTTAGGCATTGGCTAAAGAAAGCACAAATGCTCCTTTTAATATATTTTCCAAGTCTCCTTACAAATACAACATACATGGCTTTATATAGCCTCAAAATGAAACTTACAATTGTAACTTGAATCTAGGAGTGGCAGTGAATTTTATATATAAAAATAAGAACCATTGGCCCATGAAGGTTTCGAACCTGCAACCTTCGCGTTATTAGCACGACACTCTAACCAATTAAGCTAATAGGCCTTTTGTTGACAAAACTCATTCTCATGATGTACGACGACACGAAAAGTTAGACAAAACCTTATGGTTTTCCTTGACAAAGCTCAGAAATTCTGATCATGTACATGTCAGAATCATTGGCCCATGCAGGTTTCGAACCTGCGACCTTCGTGTTATTAGCACGACGCTCTAACCAACTGAGCTAATAGGCCATTTGTTGACAAAGTCAATTCTGACCACATACGACGACATGGAAATCTAGTCGATAAAGCTAAAAAATTCTGACCATGTACAATGAATTTTATTAACAATAAGAACCATTGGCCCATGAAGGTTTCGAACCTACAACCTTCGCATTATTAGCACGACGCTCTAACCAACTGAGCTAATAGGCCATTTGTTGACAAAGCCAATTCTGACCATGTACGACGACATGGAAATCTAGTCAAAGCCTTGTGGTTTCCTTGACAAAGCTAAAAAATTCTGACCATGTACCATGTCAGAAAAGGCTAATATCTGCCTAAGTGAATGGGCGTAGATGGAAAAAGGAGAGGAATCTAGGCGTGACGGTGAAACTTTATATAACAATAAGAAGCATTGGCCCATGCAGGTTTCGAACCTGCGACCTTCGCGTTATTAGCACGACGCTCCAACCATTTGAGCTAATAGGCCTCACTACAACAAATAGTGAATACGATAGCTTACGAAAAACACTATCAAAGACTTTTTATAGCGTTTTTTTGTACGTCGTGACGGCCCATGTTATTAAAAAGTTTGAGACTTTTTATAGCGTTTTTTTATAGCTATAATTGATGCTATAATAAAGTATGAAAGTTTAGCTTATAATAGCTTTTTTATAGCATTTTTATTAAGCTATAATATATTTAATATAGCTAAAATAGTGTGCTATCTTTAACTTAGTAGTATTTTTTTTAACGTTATAATATAGTATGCCATAACTGGATAAATGAATCATTTATATTTATTTTAATTATCGTAATGCATATTTGATAGCATTTATTTTTCTTTATACTTCTTGGTGATTGCTATATAAGACCTAATTTACTCTTGGCTAAATTTGGAATTCACATCTAGATATTTTATAACACATTAAATACTTAAAAAGTCACGGTTGTTAATTGCAATTTCATAATGTACTTGCACATTACAAAAAGTTGTTTAGACGATGCAAGATAAAGTCTTTGCTAAATGTAAGTACGAGAGTAGTTCACAAAATACAAAATTCACCAAGTTTTGATTGAAGTATATCACGTAGATATGGTGTCATCTTCAAATTGATCCCTTGCGTGAATAAGACATGCATCACTTCTGAATATATGATTACGTGAACACCTGAATTAAGTGAAAAATAAACTTTAAAAAATTACACACTAATACTTACTTGGTTGGCCGGCCAAGCAATTGTACTACCCATAGCTTCTACAATGCACGTCATTAATAGATATTATTTAAATGAGGTCCATACCCCTGGACTGCACGATGCAGAAATACAGGATGCAGAAATACAGGATTTCCTGGATCAACACCTTATGACAGACTAATGAGTTGCAAGAGGTAAGCAAATAAGTAAACATTATGAATTGCAAGAGTGAATATAAAACACCGTTGTATGAAGACGGAAGCAAGAAGGGACAAAAACTAGAACATTGTTTTTGTCAGAAATTACCTCCTTATTGCCACCTTTATTCCCAAGTACTCATTTCTTGCGTTTGTGAGGACATCAGCAACCTGGAAATGGTATCAAAAAAGGGAAATGTTTAGAGTGTTTCTACTGGAATCTAAGAAAAACAACGGAAAAGCCTTTTGGAATCTAAATGCCCCATGTAACACGAGTTATAAGACTATAATCTTTGAAGGTATACAAACATTTATACCCATATAAAAGCTGTAAAAAGAACCAGTACTAGAGAACTGTTGAAGCATGTAGTTGAGCTGTTGAAAATAAAACTGTTGCAGTGACACCAAAGGGCCCAAAATAAACCGTGTTCGTCGCCAACCAAAGAGTTTTTTCTTTTCTTTTCTTTCTCTATAGGAAAGGATCTAATCCAAGGAGACAGGAGCCAAGAAGTCAGGGATGCTTTCCGGGAGGGTGGGGGATCAAGGGCCAACCAAAAGCCTTCATTATGAAAATCCATAAGCCATAAACAAAAGGTCATGAAATAAAAGAGTGGCTTTGAGATTCAGAGTTCATGTAGCACGTAACTTACTAATTAGGAGGCAAAAATCGAGGGGGGCAGCCAACCGCATGGATTCACAAATGGCTAAGTTCTCATAGGAAAAGTTCTCCAATTTCTTTGCAGCAATAAGCTTCATATACTCACAAAGAATGTCCCCTCGTTAACAATGTCTTTCTCAAAAGTTTGAGGCAAGAGTTTGATAGCATATGCTTGATATCAGAGAAAATCAGAGCCTCCAATGTATTGTATATAGGCCAGTCAATTTGGTAACTATAGAAAGTTTTTTTTTCTAGAAGAAAGAAATAGAGAATTTCACTAATTAATGAAATTACCACCAATGCTTGATTACAAATTGCAAAAAAGATCTCCCATTCTAAATTGAAGATGAAAGACTGTAATCTTTAAAAGGGTGTAAACATCTGCCAAGTACCTCAAGCTTGCTTCCATCAGGAAACATCTGCCAAGTAGGTGTCAACTCGACAATGTGATCGCTAATCGCCACCGCACTTTCTTCTCTTGTGGAATAAGTTGTAATCGTCATAGTTGCCCAAACAGAGTTGCTATAACAAAACTCTGTAACCAATGTCAATCCTAGATAGACTATTAGGCAATAAGTGGAAAAGAGACAAAGCATACCACAAAGATTCGTAATGGCATTAGATATAGTCAATGTTGTACAAACCCCATTTCCGCAGCCTGACATATCTTCTCCAAGCAGCAGTTTAGAAAAAAATTTCCTTGATCATCTCAATCTCTGAAGCCTCACACAACATTAAAAGATTAGTACAGTTTATATGGAGAAATTCCAGAGAGGAAAGAGGGCCAAAATTACACGAGAAGATACTTTCTTTTTCAGCTTCCTATTATCAACATAGTGTTTTTCTTCTTTATCAGCAACATTAGGTCTAATACAATCGGGTCTGTTAGCTTTTCGAGTGGACCAACTCAATGAAGAAGGGAAGATGAGTCCTCAGAGCCACGGTGACTGCGCTCCTCAAGCCCTGTGGTCTCTGATGTAAGAAAATCAGAGCTCGAGCTACTTTCACGTCCATGTTCTTCAATCAAATGCCATTACAACCGCATTGATTTTCTTACAGTCACAAAGGATGTGACCAATTCCTTGGCTCTTTTCAACCGCACTCTCCTCAGTTAGACTCAGTTAGACTCCACCCACTAGAAGACAACACTCAACTTTGGCACCGCAGATATGGGCACCTAAGCTTCAAAGGTTTGAGAACATTGCAACATAAGCAAATGGTGAGAGGGTTACCCCAATTGAAAGCATCGTCTAAAATATGCACTGATTGCATGGTGGGAAAGCAACATAGGGATGCATTTCCAAAGAGAAGTTTATGGAGAGCAACACAAAGGCTGCAACCGGTACATGCAGACATATGTGGACCCATCAAACCTCTTTCCAACCGTAAGAAGAGGTATTTTATAAGCTTTATTGATGATTACAGCCGCAAGGGGTGGATTTGGGGGTGGTCCCTTATCGATTGGATAAAGGAACAAGTGCCAGCGAGGACGCTGGGCCCCGAAGGGGGTGGATTGTGATGTCCCACATTGGTTGGGGAGGAGAACAAATCATCCTTTATAAGGGTGTGAAAACCTTCCACTAGCAGACGCGTTTTAAACCCTTGAGGGAAAGTCCAAAGATGACAATATCTGTGCTGAGCTGGACTAGAGGGATCCATACTGTCTATCCTAGACTGTCCACAGAACCTATAACCTAGGCTCAAATACCAACTTATAGCTCGATTTACAAGAGTTACCACTGACATCGATAATTTACTTTGAAAAACCGGTCATAAAACCAAAACATTTTCATGCATAACAAGTAAAACATGAAAAACCAATCGATAATTTACTTCGAAAAACCGGTCATAAAACCAAAACATTTTCATGCATAACAAGTAAAACATGAAAAACCAGTTCTTTTTACAACTAAAAAATAACCAAAGCAAGTTTTCAACTGCAAAAACATATGTATATATATCAGACTCAGAAATTGATTCTTTGTAGTCTATAGCCCGTTGGTCTCGTCCTCGGTTGGCCTGCATCATCTATATCTGGAAAGAAAAGTTAAAATAATTTTGATAAGTAATTAATTTACACGGTAAGTAGCTAACTTGTCTTATACAAGTTTGTTACTTATCTTTACACCTATTTTTAAGTTTTATTCACCATTGATTCTTAACTTCTTTCACTATGATCATTTGTTTGTTAATAAGGTATTTCAACTACCTCTAGCTTAGGTTACTGACATGCTTATCTAGAATTTTCGAACTCGTAGTAAGACTCGCTCTTAGTTAAATAAGACCCATCTACTAATTTCTCTAGCGACCTGTAATATCACACATATACCAACGGTTAGAAATATTTATTGTTCCTAACTTAGCATACATTGCGTTGGTCAGGAACTCCGAGGAAATTAGTAGACTACAATACTCATATAAATAGTCTATGTCTCAATAATCTATATGCATATCCTATATGCATATCCTAGAGTAACTTTTCCACTAACATACCAAGCATGCTCATATATGATGCATGTATTCACATATTTATAATGTTCAACTCGTAGAACATTCCATTAATCATTTATAGCATGCTTACATTTCATTCCAGCAGTCAGAATATACAAATAGATATTCATATCATCAATACACATATTACTATTTTAATCTCTTAAACCAACGTGTTCATGTGTTGAAAAACAAGTTAAAAACTTGTTTGAGAAACTCGATACGCTACTTACTTGGTTTCCAACTCCTTTTTGCCTTGGGTGTACGCTTAATAGGGTATTTCAACCCAATTTCTTTCAATTACACCTATATTTCACAATTTTCAAAGTAGTATAGGTCAATCTTGATAGAACAGGTCAAAAGAAGTCGAACGGAACAAATCGGGACCCGAGATGAGGCCTCACGTGCTCTCACGCACCCTCACACACTCGGTGAGCTCCTTCCACGCGTCAAATGCTCGCCCAGTCGCACGACCACTCGCACAAACCCACGCGCCTTGCATGTCTCTCATGTGCTCGTCTTCAACCTCACGATTTCGGTAGAATTTCCATTTTTTTTGTTGATTCCCGTTATGTATGTCCCTAAGCCAAATTCGACCTCTACAATCCAAATTTCATCCCAATTTCTTCTACATCTTTATAGATCTCCTTATTATGAATCTAACCAGCTATATTTGATTACTTATTACGCAATATACACCAAGATATCAAGATTTAAAGGTTCGGGCAAATGGGTTTTCTTTACCTTCGTTAGTTCCCAATTATAGCTCAAGACCACGAGTTTCCTTCACAAAAGGGCTTCTACGAACATTCTACTAGCCTCTGCCTTGCTCCCCATCGCAAATAATCACAAAAATTACCAGTTTTAACAAAGATTCACAACTTAGCCTCCTCCCCTGTCATCTCCTTTCTTTTCTTTGTTTTCCAACCCACCAAAACCTTCAAATCTCCTCCCACTATTGCCACGAACCCCCTACAACCACAACTCTTCTCTACTTAGACATCTACCGCCCACCTGTTAATCTCTCCATTTCCCTGTTTTTTTTAATTTCTTTATTTACTGTTTCCTTTTTATTTATTTATTTATTTATTATTATTATTATGATTATTACCTAATGACATTTAAATTAGTTAAATATTGAGATATCTTATAATATTTAAATATGATTTGAATAAGATATTGTATGCTAATATATTAGATATTCAAATATATTATTTGACAAAGATTCTACCAGAGTCTCTTAAATGGAACACTACATTTGCCAAAGTGACACTAATTACTTACAAATGAAAGTCTCTCTCCAAAGAATTCTCTTGAAACTCTCCTTCTCTAATTCATTCGGGATTTTCTTTCAAGAGACTCCCACAAGCTTTGACGTTGTGTTCGAGTCATAACAATGAAGATCTTGTGGAATATTAAGAACTTCTGAGTTGTTGGAATACATCAAGGAGGTTAAGTGTAACAACCCTAAATTTTCACATACTCAGAGTCGCTACTAATGTTTCATGTTCATCTATAATGTGGAAATATAACTCTTACATGAACATCATTTATAACGTATGTTAGGTTGAATGACACTGTGACCTGGTCATATGGGTCACGATCTCATGTATTTATAGATGTGTACAATGAGGATTACATGGTGGGCCTTGATCCATGTAACAAACCAGGAAATCAATAGATTCTCTTCGATCCATGGTAACAAACCAGTAAATCAGTAGATTATCTTATTATATATAGATATGACCTATTCTACGTTTAACACCCCCTCAATCTGAACGATGTACTACTAAGTTCAGATTGCGCCTAAAACTGCTAAAAGAAGGAGTTGGGAGTGGCATGATATCGGCGAGCTGATCCTTGGAAGATATGAGCCGCACATCAAGCTGACGAGTCGATACTCGTTCACGAACGAAGTGATAATCAACCATAACATGCTTCATCCGTCGATGAAAGATTGGATTGGCGGACAAATAGGTGGCACCAATGTTGTCACACCCAGGCTAGGCGCTCGCGCTTGCGAGATCCCGAGCTCACGCAAGAGGACTTGGATCCAGATTAATTCGGTAGTGGCATCAGCAACCGCCTTGTATTCGGTCTCCGTACTAGAACGAGAAACTGTCGATTGTTTCCTTGAACTCCAAGAGATAAGATTGCCACCAAAGAAGATTGCATAGTCTCCCGTGCTTCGACGGTCATCAGGATTCTTGGCCCAATCAGCATACGAGAAGGCACTAAGCAAATCAGTGCTAGACTTTGTAAGACACAAGCCCATATCAATAGTGTCATGTAGATAACGGAGAATTCGTTTGTCCGCCGTCCAATGTACAGAAGTCGGGGAGGACATGAACTGGCACACTCTGTTGACACAGAAGGATATATCAGGACATGTCAGAGACAAATATAGGAGAGCACCAACGACACTCTAATAGCGAGTAGTATCTTCAGGCGAGAGCTTTTCACCACCATCCACTAACAACTTCTCACTAGGAAGCATAGGCGTGGGCACACATTTTGAGGTGAGCATATTAGTTCTAGACAGTAAATCTTGAATGTATTTATATTGTATCAAAACAAGTCCATTGGAAGTATGACAGACCTCAATCCCAAGAAAATAACTCAAAGTGTCAAGATCCTTGATGGCAAAATCATCCCGAAACTGTGTAAGAAGTTTCTCAGTAGCCGTAGAAGATGAGCTGATGATAATAATGTCATCAACATAGATGAGGATATACATCCGAATGCCCGTCTAGTTAAAAATGAAAAGAGAGACATCAGTCTTTGAAGGTGTAAAGCCTAGTTATAATAGTTTGGAGCTAAGGCGAGAAAACTAGGCACACGGAGCTTGTTTGAGGCCATAAAGCGACTTATCTAGCTTGTAGAGATAACCAGGATGTTGAGAATCCACAAATCCAGGGGCTGCTTCATATAAACATCTTCATTAAGAAAACCATGAAGAAAAGCATTTTGAATATCAATCTGCCGAATAGCCCAGCCACGAGAAATAACAAAAGATAATAAGAGCCGAATGGTAGTGGGCTTAACAACTGATTGAAGGTATCATCATAATCAACGTCATACTACTGTTTAAACCCTTTAGCAACCAGACGTTCTTTGTAGCGATCAATAGAGCCATCTGGCTTTTGCTTGAGTTTGAAAACTCATTTGCAATCAATAACGCTAAGACCAGCATGAGGAGGAACTAAGTGCTATGTCTTATTTTTGAGAAGTGCCTGAAATTCATCATTCATTGCTTGACGCCAGAGGGGATGCTCCATAACAGTAATATGTGAAGTAGGTTCAGAGGCAGAAGACCTAACCACAGAATATGTTACTATTCCATCGGTTCGCACCTTGGGTTGCTTGATATTGTGTTTCAATCGAGTACCATACGAATGAGTAGTAGGTGCAGGATCCACAACTGAGGGGACAGTCGTACTGGCCATTGCGAGGGGAGCAACCGGTGCTATAGCAGTCGGTCGATCAGCGGCTGAGGATCCGACCGGGCATTGCGCAATATCATCTGCTGGCGGATGATCCGAGGCCCCAATCATTGGTGGAACAACCAATGCCCATTCGTGCGGTAGCGATGTAGAGGACTGCGGTGGCAATCCCGAAGCTGATGTGGGCACCAGATTTTCTGCATCCAAAGAGTTAGTAGGCACAGATATATGTATATGATCATCCTCCAAATTAGTATTGTTGTTACCCAAATGCAAGGTGCACAAATAAGGGGTATTGTGTGTCGACTGCAAGGTTGGGGAAGAACTGGGTGGGGCTCTCTTGAACGAAAAAACATTCTCATCAAATATGACGTCTCTAGAAATATAGACACGACTGGAATCGGTGTCAAAACACTTATACCCTTTATGTAAAGAACTGTAGCCTAGAAAGACACATTCCTTGGATTGAAAAGAGAGCTTTTGTTTGTTATAAGGGGGAAGGTGAGGCTAACAAGCACACCAAAAAACTTTTAATAAGGAGTAATTTGGTGGGGTATGAAAAAGACGCTCTAAGGGGCATTTGTTATCGATGACATGAGTAGGAAGACGATTGATGAGATATGTGGTTGTAAGAAATGCGTCATCCCAAAATTTAATAGGTACATCAGCATGAGCTAGAAGGGCTAGGCCAGTTTCAACAATATGACAGTGCTTGCGTTCAGCAGACCCATTTTGTTGATGCTTGTGAGGGCACGAAACATGATGAACAATTTCAAGGGAATGAAAGAATGTGTTATGAATTTTCTCATATTCCCCACCCCAATCAGACTGGACACACTTGATTTTAATATCTAGGAGGCGCTCAACATGAGCTTGGAACTGCAAAAGTATACGAGGAGCTTCTTTACGATCATGCATCAAATAGAACAACAAAAATTTACTAAAATCATCAATGAAGCTGATACAATATTTAAAACCCCCAACAGATGGAGGTGCAGTACCCCAAACATCCGAAAAAATCAGTTCCAAAGGGGACGAAGACCTATGAAAAGAACTAGTGTATGATAACTAATGACTTTTTGCTAACTGACACGCATTACAAACTGGCAAAGGTGACTCACTAGCACACAAAATATTATTGAGACGCAAAATTGACTTTACTACTTGAGATGAAGGATGTCCAAGACATGAATGCCATTGGACGTGAGTAGTAGATCTGCTCACTAAGGCGTGCTTGAGATCACCGAGATCAGATGGCTTAATAGAATAGAGACTAGACTCACACCTCCCGTTTAGAAAACTTTTCCTCGACCGTCGATCCTTAATAGAAAATGCCAAGTATGGTATTCAAAGAATACTTCATTATCACGAAAAAATTTATGAACGGAAAGAAGATGTTTGAAAATTTGAGGCAAATGCAAAATATTACGCAATGCAAGAGGACGAGCAACAATATTAATTGAAGAATGACCAGTATGCAAAATACGCAAACCTGCTCCATTGCCGACTTGAACTTTTTCACCTCCATGATAGCGTTCACGCACAGCGAGACGATCCAGATCACTGGTGATATGATCAGTGGCGCCTGTGTCACTATACCAATTTGGATCAATCTTGTAAAAGGAAGTAGCTGCCAGTGTCGCAGAAGGAGGTTCATCTTGATAGGACTCATCCATCCTATGCCAGTAACAACCGACAGTATGTCCCACTTTGCCGCAGATCTAACAGGAAGGACGAGCAGAAGGGTCACGACGATCACCACCAGGACGAGAGGGAGTGCCACCTTGAGAACAACCACGACCAAGATCCCTACGCCCACGGTTCTTCTGCTGACCACCACAACCAACATAATTAGTCGAAGATCTAAGATTTAACTAACGTTCAGCCTGGTGTTGTAGTTGGCGAGCTTCAAACGCCATAGATGTGCAAACACATCATCAAGCGTGAGGGTTTCACTCTTGGTAGTCATCGAGGCGATGAAGGGATCATAGTCAGGGCCAAGACCAGTGAGGAGATACGCGATCACGTCATCATCCCGCAAGGCTGAGCCGGCGGCGGCCAACTCGGTGGCCAGCCCTTTGATCTTGCGAAAATAATTTGCAACAGACAGATTGCGTTTCTTGGACGTGGCGAGCTCAACACGGATCTGAATAGTGCGAGCACGAGTTGATGACGAAAACATCCGTTGCAGGGTATCCCACGCGCTCCTTGGACGTATAGCGGCAACCACATCATGAAGAATCTCCTCAGACATGGAGGAGAGAAGGCCGCTAAGGACCTATTGATCCTGATCATACCACCGATCATAGGTCGGATTAGAGACAAGGTCAGCACCAGCAGTGGTTGAGGAAGGGATCAGCTTGGTAGGTGCGACGATGGTGCCATCGAGGTAGCCCATAAGCTTCGTACTCTGTAGGTAGGGGAGGAGCTGGGTGCGTCATATGATGAAGTTGTTTTTGGTGAGATGGATTGTGACAGCATGGTGGAGAGGGATTGGGCTAAAGGTCGACACCATGGTAGATGAGATCGTGTTGGAGATGGTGGATGGGGAGGAGAAAGAAGATATGATAGACATTGTTAATGAATAAATCTTGGCTCTGATACCATGTTAGGTTGAATGACACTATGACATACGCTAACAAATTAAGGAATCAGTAGATTCTCCTCGATCCATGATAACAAACCAGGAAATCAGTAGATTTTCCTTCATCCATAGTAACAAATCAGGATATAGATTATCTTACTATGTATAGATATGACCTATTCTACGTTTAACAACGTAAACTTCGAAAAACGCTTAAAACAACTTCTCTGGAAAACACAGTCATGGTCTTACGTGTTTAAGTACGAAATACTGAAATTTAGAACTTAAAAGCAATACAAAATAATTTAAAACGATGAAATGCATAACAACCTATTCTAACCTAAAACTAGAAATTTAAATATGAATCTACCCTATGCACGTGCCACAGTCTCTACTCCCGATGTCGCCGTCCTCCATACAAGTGCGCCTTGCCTATACCTAAAAAATGATGTGGCACATGGCCCGAATATTTCGAAGAATACTCAGTAAGTGACCCCACTATAGGGGGCCTCCAGTCTCGGACAAATTGGATGTGTAGTACTTCCCTACACACGACTCACACGTGCGAGTGTGAATCCCCAGGGCGCTCGCACACCCCCTGGACCCTCTGGTCAAGCTAATCTGTAGCGACGTCCGGAGGTCAGCGGAACCCCATGGTGTCTTGTGCCTTATGAACACCCTCATCTGTGCGCATTTGCACTCGTGCGTATTCGCACTTATCATCATACTGTGCACGTCCGCACTCATCATCTCTAGGGGAAGTAGCCTATGCTTATGAGCGTACAATATGCATGAGGTCCCTCTAAATCTAACATAATGTCTCTTCTGACACAACCCTCTAGTCTCATCTCTATGTTACTCTAGGTAACACATGCTCGTGGATATTTATATTAATATCATTTTCATGCTCTTTGAGTTGTATCCTATGTCGATCTAACGACAAGATGCAATATGACACTCATCATCATATAGCATGTTCAATATGAAAAACATCATCATATAACATCATCACATCATTATCTAACGTCATCAAGTCATCATATAACATTATCACATCATCATCTAACGTCACCACGTCATCGCATAACATTATCACATCATCATATAACATCATCACATCATCATCTAAGGTCATCACGTCATCACATAACATTATCACATCATCATATAACAGCATCACATCATCATATAACATCAACACATCATCATCTAACGTCATCACGTCATCATATAACGTCATTACATCATCATATAACATAAAACATAACTGACACGTGCAACGGCCACTGGGCACGTGTCGTCATACATAAGACAAATCTTTCGACCGAGCCGATAGGAAGGCCACTTACCTGATTCGCTTAAGTTGTCACGAATTTATCGTTAATGAAAGTTTGATTCTGTCCTTTGAAATCCAAGTCAACCTATGTGAGTTCATGACATCAGTTTCAAGTTCGAACTTCTATAAAATTATTTCTCTAATTTACATTGGTCCATGTGTTAAACATCATGCGAACTTTAGAGGCTTTGCATGAATAAAGTCTTAAATGTTTATTCATGTTTGTTGTAATTTCATTTTCATGCAATTCATTTAAAACTCTTTAACATTTACCATACATTTTCTTTCGTAGGTGTGTTTCCCTTCCCTTTTATTTTAATTATGTTCACAATTATTTGTTGCTAATTTTGATAGATTCTTGAATTACATAGATAATCAATTTCATATATCTCATTTTTCCCTTCTATGTATTTCATCTGTTTTTCACCGAATCTTCCTTTTCTTTGTTAAACTTTTCATTTTCCTCTTTGTATTTACCTGTTCATTTTTTTTTTCAACTTCCATTTTCCTCTTTGTTCTGTACTTACTTCCCATTTTAAATTTTGTTGACAGATATTCGCCTCATTGATTCTAGTCATTTTCTATAACCTAACATGGTAACTAAAATCTAAATAATGGGCAAGGGAAGAAGAGATCTGATTCTGAATAATTAAGTAAAGGGAAAAGGAAAATTCTGACGTGATTTCTTATAACACGATTGGATAAATGAGAAGAGATATGAAATATGAAAGCAAAGATCTCTCCATTTAAATCTCCCACTCTCCTTGTAAATCTAGTTGTTGGTATTTTTTTTTAATTGTTGAAGGAACCACGAATGGATCCTGGATTCTGAATTTAGGATTTTGATTGAGGTTTTGGTTGAGGAGAGAAAGTTGAGAGAGGAAGCACGGGTTAGTGGAAAATTATTATTTTTATTATTTAATTATTATTATTATTATTATTATTCTTTTTTGTGTCGGTGTTACATTAAGGGAGAGTTCTTACTCACATATTTGTTGCTTTCTTTTAATTCTTAATAAAACCAAAATGATTCTCAATGCTTCTGTTATATGGACGAAGAGTTCATTTCCTTCCAGGAGACCGTGACAATACCTCACACACCCATGACAATGTCAACCTCTGGAATGATAAAAGCACGATCAAGTGTTACGTTTGTGGAAAATACGGACATTATTTGGTGTTGCAACAAGGAGAATAATGAGTGGGCAAACCTCACATTTACAGATGATTAAGAGCCTGCATTGATGTTGGCCGAGAAAATGCCCAATTGGTTGATGCTCAATAAAGAGAAGGTTATGGCAAACCTCCTCGAAGATGGCAAAAATCAAATGGAGACCAACATGTGGTACCTAGACAATGGAGCGAGCAACCACATTATCGGAGATCAAGCAAACTTCAAGGAGCTTGATGAAAAGTTCATTGAAAATGTGAAGCTTTGCGACGGATCAATTGTACCAATTGTATCATGATCAATTGTACAATCTTCACATCTCATCGTCATCTCGGTTCCCAACAACACAACTCATGCATCGTGATGTCATCTCATGTCTCGAGACAACTTAGCCATCTTGGCTTGCTCGGACACATCCGTTGAAAACTGATCCATGTGTCTACCATCTCATTGGGACATCTCAAACATCCATTTATCCGGGTTCTCATCGGGTATTGGACTTTTTTGTGTCTATGCTAGACCATTTACGACATCCGTTCTAGATGCAGGTGCATAATCCAACCTCCGACACATGGGCTGGGGCGCAATACCGGCACAGCCGTGTTGTTCACTACTATTCTTAAAAGACAATTTTAAAAGGAAGACGCCTGAGACGCTTGTCCCATGACGCTCTCCCACATTTAGGCCACAGGACCTAGGGGTGGTGTTGAGCTGACACCAAGCCTCTTTCTATAACATTTTGAGGCATTTTCAATCCTTCTCGAGTAGACGTCATTTTGGCGAGCGGACATACGGCCCCATGCATAGTCTGTCAAGTATCCGATTGATACAAAATTTGGTGAGTTTTCATCTTTCATGTAGACAAACTTGATTCTAAAATCGCATGTCGAAACTCATATTGAAACCTTGACTTCTGAGGTTATCGCCCGAAGCCCTGCCCACTTCAAGCTTGTCTTTGACACTCGTGTCCTCTCGTTCTCTCGAACCTTGTGTAGGCCTCGACTTAGCTTGGATGCACACTCTTGGTGTGTTGGATGATGAATCGTCCTCCTCGGTTGCATCATGACACTTCTCAATCTTGGCCTTTATGTAACAAGATGGACACCACTTGAGGGTCGCCCCTTGTCTGTCTTGCGTGTGAGGTCACAACCTACTTTCTCTCAGTGAGGTTGTGACACTTTCCCCCACTTAACCTAGTCATCGTTCTCTATGACTTTCTTGAGGGCACAATTATATCGTCAATTGTGACATTCTCCTCCATTTAATCTCGGCATCGTCTCGATGACAACTCGGATATCGGACTAGCTGCTCGTTTGACCCACTAACTTTTTTGTGCTTTCAGAATGAATACGAAAACTTGCACACTACTTATGGGGTATCCCACTGTCGAACCTTCTCTAAGTCTCTGAGACTTGCAACATAAGCACGACAAACACAACTTGCCCAATGGTTGTGGACTATCCCTTACCTAACTTCGCCCATTTTTCGGACTAACCAGACAAACCATGACAAAAACTAGCCTCAACATTCCTCGCCTAAGCTAGGGGGAGAGCGCCCTAAACGCGGCCATAATGGCCCAAACCATCATATTCTTTGAGTCACCAAGAGATCTGTAACACAACATTCTCTCGTCATTGCCACATACCTTTTTGGAAGCAAGGCTTAAAAGTTTGTAACATAGTCCCGTGTTGACATTATACTTCAACCAACTTATCAACTCGTCACCTTCACGTGGCAAACGCTGCACTGAAACTTTTCTTGTCTTGCCACAACTTTTTTTACTGTGTCACCCATGTCTAGCCTAATGTTCTCTTCACAAGCGAATGCTGGTCTCGACACTCTTGTGAAGCCAACCACCTTAGACACTAGGCGATGGCTCAAGGAACACACGTGTGCTCGCTTCTTGGAGGACTTTTTTGAAGTAAGCAACCCATTCTCTTAGGCTCTCCCCCATTTGACTCAGCTGCCTCTCTTGTAGCGATGTCGTTTACCCATATGGACTTGCATTGTGCACATTTGGCACTCGATCAGCGGATGTCTCATCTAACCCTTAACTTCTTTGCTTGCAATCATTGACATTATTCCTCTAATGTGAATGACTCTTTCAAAGGCACCAACCTGGTACACCTTCTAATTCACTGTCAGTCCATTTGAACTCTCAAGCCCTTGACAAATGAGCTTAGTTCGTGCTTCATTAATGGGTAAGGTAAGACTCCTCCTCAGGGAGTCTAGCTTTTGACCCACAAAGTAAATTTTGATTTTGACTCACAACTGTCCTACCCAATTAGGCACTCGTGACACACTTGCAAAGTCTTCATTTGACCCTCGGGTTTTTTGTCTTATCAGAGCCACACAAGGCCATATCCAACACCGACCTTCGACAGTGCAGCCAGAAACGACTGTCTAGTGTCGTCGCCGCCACTGCCACCACTCTTGTAGTTGAAATCAAGGTCTCGTCGTCATAGATTTCCCACCATTTTTTTTATCAGCATCTTTATGTCTTCCCTGTCATGTTCTCTTCTTTTCCCGTGTACCTCCATGGCTTCAACCCTTGAAAACATTAAACCAATGGAATCCATTAGATTCAAAGACACTTTAAATTTTTTTTAATGAAGGCATTACTTATGTTTTTGATGTGGGATACTTATGGCGGTGCAGTAGTGAACCACCTTGACTTTGTCAAGCTCGACGTTTCTTGGGTGGTGCCATAGCATCGTCATCACCAAGTTGTGGACTAGTGGAATTAACTTGAATTTTTCTTTGAAGAACATGTTCAGAAAGTCTTGTTCGGCAGAGGGGTGGGAGGGATAGCCTCGAGGGTGGAGAGAAGCCGATGGTAAGTAGGAAAACTGGGCTGGAAGACGAACATGGCAGTATTGAAGTAGAGGGGAGGCTTGGGGCTGAAATTGGATGGTCAATGGACATCATTAGGACACTGCTGGAACTAGTCGATCTGGTACTGCGGCATGTGACTCCATGTCTTCTCGCAGAAGCAATCCATCACCGCGTATAAGTATGAGTCTTCCATGTCGAGACGATGGTCTATCTTCTCCAACACTTGGACGTCTCCGTCCAAATAAACCATTTTGCTGAACTCCACAAACTACAAATAAAAAAAACAAACAAAAATCATGTCGTTGAGACCCACTTGAAAATTGAGTGCAGCTGAACATGGTACGTACCTCCCAAATCTGGAGCTTGGAGTAATTGATGACGTAACAACGCATGACGAAGCGGGTTTGGTTCTCCAGGGGATAGAGTGGGTGAATCTCTTTCACCATGCACTTCTGCTGCGTCCTCAGCACTCCAACAGTGTTCTTTCTGTTGGATATGGTCCACCATCGAAATATACCGAAACAAATAAATGAAGCAGAAAGAACAACTTGAGCGGAGAGTTTCTTGAACAAAAAAACGCTAAGCACGGTGCTTTTCAATTCTATTTGTTATTGTGAATAGAATATACATCTAATATGTAACGGGCCGAAAATTAAAAAAATAAATAAATAAAAATGATAATAATAATAATTAAAAAAAAAGTAAATGATCCCTCTCTCTCCACCTTTCCCCCAAATATCTCTCCCCAACACCTCCTACAACCACAAAATGATCCGATTCTACACAAGAAAAAAATTAAAAAACAAAAAACAAAAAAAAAGAAAAAAAGAAAAAAAGAAAAAGAAACCAACAGAAAAGATGGCAGATTTTGAGAGAGAAAAATAGGAAAGGACCTTCACTTCACCTAGATTTAACCGAAAATGAAAGAGGAAAGAGATAGAAAAGTTATCTTTTTCTTTTATTTTTGCAATTAAAAGAAAATAGAATCGATTGAAAATGGCCCAGAATAGTGTAAACAGAATTAAAAAAAAGAAAGAAAGATAGTTTCATGATATTTTTGGCATAGGCAAAAGAGATATAGAAAAAGGAAAAATTTAACAAAGAAAATATAGAGTAAAGGAAGATTTGGTGAAATTGAATAAATGGTGTTTTGAGTGGGTAATTCAAGAATTTATTAAAATTGGTCAAAGATAATTGTGAACATGATTAAAAGAAGTGATTAAAAGAAAAGCGTAGATATGGAAGTGATTAAATTGTCTTTGAATTTTGTAAGAATAGATCCGTAACAACCTAAAAAAAAATAATAAATCATAATAATAAATAAATTATAATAATAATTTAAAAAAATGGATTAATTAATTAAGAGGAGAGGGAGATAACGGTTCCATCCCTCTAACAATCTGAACCATCCTCTCAAACCACCACAGTAAATTCTTGCAACAAAAAGAAAAAAAAAGAAAGAAATGTCAGCAGATTTACAAGAAAAAGATCTCCTCTTTCTTGATCTAATCTGTTACAAAAAAAGAAAAAGAAATCACGTTAGATAGCATTGTATCTGTTATAGGAAATCACTCTAGAATAGTTACCGTAAATCACACAAAAAAAAAATGAGCCAAGAATATCTGTGAACAGGTACGTTAATAAAAAATAAATACAGAGGAGGAAGCCGAGCAAAATAAAAAATTTAACCGAGAGTAAATAAGGGATGAAAAATGAATAAAACGAGGAGACTAAGAGAGAAGATTTGGTAAACATAATTTAAAGGTAAAACAAGAAATATTAACGTAATAAATAAAATAAGTAAATAAAACAAGAGAAGAATAAGAGAGAAGATTTGGTAAACATAATTTAAAGGTAAAACAAGAAATATTGGACACCAAGAAACTCATCAAATTCTTTAACAGTAACAATATCCTTTCTAAAACAGTAATAATAGAAAATGAAATCTTTAATAAAAATAAAATTATATATATAAACAAAGTCTCTATGCTCGCATGAAGTATAACACGTAACAATATCCTTTCTAAAACAGTAATAATAGAAAATGAAATCTTTAATAAAAATAAAATTATATATATAAACAAAGTCTCTATGCTCGCATGAAGTATAACACGTGAAACATTGTATAATATAGAGAATTGAACTTGATATTGATGTCATGATTCCTATTCGTTGACTTGAATACAAAGGACAAAATCGAACTTTCTTAAGGATAAATTGGTGACGCCAGCCTAAGTTAATCAGGTAAGTGGCTTTACTATATCGACATGGTTATATTTGATGTTGACACGTGCCCTGTGGTTTTGCACATGTCATATACATTGATATGTGTGAATTGTTTGTGGATCGATATGCTTCTTATATGTTATGTATATGTTATAATATGTGAATTGTATGATAATAATTACGGTACGATGTGTTCAATGATATATTTGAGATAGGATACGAGAAAGATGCACAAAACGAAATGTAACGATAGGAGTAAGATACGTTCATGAAACATTAAAGTTATGTTACATACCGGAGTCTTATGGATATGAGAGATTGATGAAAGAATACAGTTAGGTTATGGGTAGAAAGGGATAGGTTTGTGATAGATTGATTTCGATAGCGTTAGGATACGTTCTTGTGATGATATGACTAAGGTACGTTCACGTAACGATATGACTGTGATAGGATAAGAACGTTAAGGCTCTGATAAGTTAGGGAACGATATGACCACGAAATGTTTACGATATGACATGTTTATGATACGATATATTGTGATGTGATATGTTATGTTTAGATTGTTTTGTGTGACCCATTGAGGTAATTGTTGTATGAATTGCACGTTAGGAAATGACATGTTAAAAGCATGGAGTGTTATGTTATGTTTTCTAAATTGTATGTGTACAGCATGTTATGAATGACATGATATCACGATAAATGAAATGAAATATAACCCCGTTAGAATTATGCATGATATGAGAACTGAAAAATGAGAAAAGATATGATACGAATGTAAAACGATAGCGGGGCTATATTTAATAATGTCTAAAATGGAAAAATATTGGGACCTCATGCATTATGTGTGCTCATGCATTTGGGGGATACCCCTATTTCATCACGATGGGCAGGCGTACGATCATTATGTTTTACACAATGCTGTCGGTAGGGGTACGATCATTATGTTTTACACAATTCTGCCAGCAGGGATACGATCATTATGTTTTACATAATGCTGCCGACAGGGTTACGATCATTTTGTTTTACATAATGTTGTCGGCAAGGGTACAATCATTTTGTTTTACATAATGCTGTCGTGACGGTTACTAGTTCTAACGGGTGTTTGGTCTAAGGAGCTCCCAGAGTATGCTCGCCTGACAAGGAAAGTGGCCCAGCAGTGTGCGAACTGACCGGTGAGTCCATACTCGCACGTATGGACTGTATGGTACACATCCAAGTTACCCGTTAGGACAGTACTATAGGAAATTAGATTGAAAGGATAGGTCCCATCATTGCATTCGCATGTTCTTGCATTTAACCCACAATAGTGGGGTCACTTACTCAGTATTCTTTTTAAATACTCAAGCCATGTGCTACTACATTTTTCAGGTTAAGGCAAAACATTCTTGTACGGCTGACGACGACATCGCAACTCGAGACCATGGCACATGCATAGGGTAGTCGTATTTATTTTCTTAGACTTAGGGTAGAATAATATGTTTTTAATTTAAATGTTTATTTATTTTATTTATCCTTTTGTTGTGTCGCCTTTTAAAGGTGTTTTCGAAACAGTCCATGACTGTGTTTTAAGATAAAGGTTATATTTTATGGAATTTAAATGAAATCTTCCACATTCAATGATTATGATATGTATACAGTAGCGACCTTAAATTAAGTAGAAAATTTTGGGTCGTTACACGATCGATTAAAAGTGGCCAGAGATAATTGTGAACATAATTAAATGAAAAAAAAATAAAAAGAAAGGAAATATCTAATAAATGTTAAAAGAGTTTTGGATGACATGAAAATACTATTATAACAAACATAAATTTTAAGACTTTATTCATGCAAAGGCTAATGTTAGCATGAAGTTTAACACATGGACCAAAGAGTTGTGTCAGAAGAGACATTACGATGGATTTAGAGGGACCTCATGTATATTGTATGTTCATAAGCATAGGGTTATTTCCCCTAAAGATGATGAGTGCGGACGCGCATAATATGATGATGAGTGCGAAAGCACATAGTAGGATGATGAGTGCGAATGCATAGAGCATGGTGATGAGTGCGAATGCACACAACATGATGATGAGTGCGAATGCGCACCGCATGATGATGAGTGTGAATACGCACCGTATAATGATGAGGGTGTTCATGAGGCGCATGACACTATGGGGTTCCGCAGACCTCCGGACGTCGCTACAGATTAGCTTGACTAGAGGGTCCAGGGGGTGTGCGAGCGCCCTGGAGATTCACACTCACACGTGTGTGTCGTGTGTAGGGAAGTACTAAACATCCAATTTCTCCGAGACTGGAGGCCACCCCTATGATGTTAGAGATAGGTCCCTAAATCATGATTGCATGTGTTTGCATTTGCATGGCCCTCTATAGTGGGGCCACTTAGTGAGTATTCTTCGAAATACTCAGGCCGTGTGCCACATCATTTTTAAGGTATAGGCAAGGCGCACTTGTATAGAGGACGGCGACATCGCGAGTAGAGACTGTGGCACGTGCATAGGGTAGATTCATATTTAAATTTCTAGGTTTAGGTTAGAATAGGTTGTTATGCATTTCATTGTTTCAAAATATTTTGTATTGCTTTTATTTTCTCTAAATTTCAGTATTTCGTATTTAAATACGTAAGACCATGATTGTATTTTCTAGAGAAAAGTTGTTTTAAGCGTTTTTTGAAGTTTACGCTATGAATGATGTTCATGTAAGAGTTATATTTCCGCATTATAGATGAGCATGAGACGTTAGTAGCGACTCTGAGTATGTGGAAATTTAGGGTCGTTACAATTGGTATCAGAGCTCTAGGTTTTAGATTATGTTGACTAGCCTACGATGTAGGCTTGCCACGTTCCATGGTCCCAACGTCGATGCCCTGTCACCGTCAGGTACGCCTTGCACAAGATAAGAAAAGAGAAATATTGTCGAACTCGCATGCATTTTTATGTTAATATTACTGAAATTGATGTGATATTTCATGTATTTATTATAGAGCATGATGTGATTTGTAGCATGTTGAGTTATTTTGTTTGACACTCTGATGTGATGTTAGTCTATATATTTTGTAGTATATATGCGTAGAGATGAGCCTTAGGCATAAGTAACCTTACCTTTGTTTCTAGCCTAGACCACTCGAAAATTAAGACGAGGAAGGGGACGATCCCTATTAGAGGAAGAGGATGAGGTGAGGCTGAAGAGGGCCCACCTCAAGGTTAGAGAAAAGATTCGAATTAGAATCCTAGTAACTAAGGATAGAGTAAAAAATGGTCAAACATTAGTAACCGACCAAACTCTAAGCATAGACTTAATAGTAGTAAAGATGACCGATTTCGATGTAATACTAGGCATGGATTGGCTAGCTGAAAGCCATGCTAGTATTGACTGTCGTAAAAAGGAAGTGGTAATCTCATCACCAGTAGGATTTAGCTTCAAATTTAAAGGCACAAGTACCGGGACTACTCCAAAGGTAGTCTCGATGATGAAAGCAAAGAGATTAGTTCAACAAGACGGATGGACTATATTAGCATGTGTCGTAGACGTAAGAGGAAAAGAAAAGACCCTAGAAAACGTGCCAATAGTGAATGAGTTCCCGAATTTATTTTCGGACGATCTATCTGGAATACCTCATTCCTGAGCGGTTGACTTCGTCATCGAACTCGAGTTGAGAATTGGGCCTATTTCAAAAGCACTCTATCATATGGCGCCAACAGAGTTGAAGAAACTCAAGACGCAGTTATAAAACTTGCTAGATAAAGGGTTCATTCGACCTAGTGTATCTCCTGGAGTGCACCAGTGTTGTTTGATAAGAAGAAAGATGGATCGATGCATCTATGCATCGATTATAGAGAGCTAAATAAGAGAACCATAAAAAACAAATACCCTATGCCTAGAATAGAAGACTTATTCGATCAACTAAGAGAGGCAACAAAATTTTCTAATATAGATTTGCGGTCAGGTTGCCATTAAATAAAGAGTAAAGAAAAAGACGTTCCAAAGACAGCATTTAGGACAAGGTACGATCACTACGAGTTCGTAATGATGTCATTTGGTCTCACCAATGCACCAGCTGTGTTAATGAAGTTAATGAACCGAGTGTTCAAGGACTGTCTAGACACTTTGTGATCGTGCTCATTGATGACATCCTAGTGTACTCAAAAACAGACTTGGAACACCAGAAACACCTCTAAAAAGTCCTAGCCACCCTAAGAGAGAACAAGTTGTACGCCAAGTTCTCAAAGTGCGAATTTTGGTTACGATAAGTCTCTTCCTAGGACACGTGGTGTCAAAGGACAGAGTATCTGTAGATCCCACTACGGTCGAAGCGGTCACAAAGTGGGAACACCCAACTACGGTAACATCAGTACGTAATTTCTTGGGACTAGCGGGATACTATCAAAGGTTCGTACAGGACTTCGCTAGGATAGCCTCGCCTTTGACACAGTTAACAGGGGTACCATTTACATGGAATGATGCTTGTGAGGCAAGCTTCCAGAACCTAAAAGAGAGATTGGTAATCGCCCCGGTACTCACAGTACCTGAGAGCTCATAAGGGTACGTAATCTATAGTGATGCGTCCAAGAAGGGACTAAGATGTGTGTTAATGCAACATGGTAAGGTTGTTGCATACGCGTCCCGTCAACTAAAAGAATACGAAAAGAATTACCCTAGCCACGACCTGGAGTTGGCCGCTGTATTGTTCGCACTGAAAATTTGGCGACAGTACCTGTAATGAGAGAAAACTCAAATTTTTACCGACCACAAGAGTTTAAAATATTTCTTCACCTAGAAAGAGTTAAATATGAGGCAGTGAAGGTGGCTAGAATGGGTGAAGGACTATGATGTAGATATCCAATACCACCCTGAAAAAGCAAACGTAGTCGCAGACGCTTTGAGTAGAAATACGGCTCATTCGTCAACCCTCATTACGAGGGAAGTAAGGGTACAAAGAGAATTCGAGCGAGCCAACATAGTTGTAGCGACCGAGAGAGTCATAGCACAGCTAGCCCGACTCACAGTGCAACCTACGCTTAGGCAGGGAATTATTACCTTCCAACGAGAGGATCCAAACCTACAGAAAGTCCTAAGCCAGCTAGCCGAGAGTCCAGTAGACGGATTCTCAAAGTCCTCAGATGAAGGGCTATTTTATCAGGGACGCCTATATGTCCCGAAAATAAAGGAGCTAAGGAAAGAAATACTTACGGAAGCTCACAACTCGTCATTTGCCATGCACCCAGGAGGTACTAAGATGTACCAAGATTTAAAACAACACATATGGTGGAAGAGCATGAAGAAAGACGTGAACGAGTTTGTGAGCAAGTGCTTAGTTTGTCAACAAGTGAAAGCTCCTAGACAAAAGACGACGGGGTTGTTGCAGCCCTTAAGTATACCGGAGTGGAAATGAGAAAACATAGCAATGGACTTCAAAGTAGGATTACCCAAAACACTTAAAGGCTATACAGTGATCAGGATGATTGTCGACAAGTTGACCAAGTCGGCACACTTCTTACATGGGAAAGTCACATATACCGTTGACAATTGGGCACAACTGTATGTAAAACAAATAGTAAGATTACATGGAGTTCCAGTGTCTATAGTGTCGGATCAAGATCTACGCTTTACGTCAGCGTTCTAGCACGGACTTCAAAAAGCGTTGGGTACCCGTGTAACGGATCAAAAAAAAAAAAAAAAAAAAAAAGAGGCGAGTCGTCGGCAGGACCGAAAACTCAGGCGAACGCCGGAGTTTTCGTTCGCACACGACTCACAAAGGGCGGGCGAAGTCGGGATCGCGGAGGAAACACGAACCCGACCTTCAGCCACCCCGAGAGCACCTGCAAGGAAGGAAAAAGGAAAAGGAAAAAAGGGAAAAACGAAGTAAGAGGAAAAAAAAAAAAGCCGACGGAACTCCTGCGAGGCCCAAACCTTACGAAATCGACATCAAACTTCAATTTCACGTAACGAAAGTAATCCCAGAGCCTTTTACATACACCGGGGATAGATCAGGGCGAGTCCTACACGTTGTACACCACCGGCGAGGAAGATAGAGCGTCGGATCCCCAAACCCTCTCAGATCCGGGAGTGTTAGGCCGTTACGTTCCAAACCAATCCCAAAAATGAGATTAGGGGAAGAAGGAGACTCGGAAATGGAGAAAAGGGAGGGAAAAAGGGCGGCGAAGCGACGTCACGGAGGGAGAGGACAGTCGCTGGAAATTGGCGAGGAAGCCTGGCGAAGAAGACGAAGTCCGACCCGAACGTCGGACCCCGCGACCCTAACCGAACCCAACCCACGCTGACCCAAGTCGGTCGACGAAACCTCCCGCAGCCCAAAACGTTTCGGCCCAGCCCAGAAAACCAGTTAAGGCCCAGCCCACCTACACAGCCTCCAGCTTGGGCCGACCCGTCGCTCGCGGCCAACCTAGTCCCGCGCGCTCGACCCGAAAACTCGCGCCTCGACCCAGACCGTTGTACGTGTCGCTCTCTGGTTGTGCCACATGTCACCTCGGCAGCGCGACACCCATCGGCTCGACGGCGGCTTCTCGGCTCCGGCGGCTTATCCAGCTCGGGAAACCTGTTTCCGACCCGTTTATCACTGTTTCGACCCTCCCGGACCTGGTTTCGGCCCCGTTTAAGGTAAATTAGACCATTTTAAGGACGTATGCAACAATTTCAAGTTGGATATTTATGATAATTGTGAAATACTAACGAAGGTGTCGAATGATCCAATAGGAACCAACCACCCACGGAAGCGTAGGACGTTTTACGAGGAGCTAGGAGCTTACGTTATATTTTAGGGAGTACTTCGGCTAAGGCCTACCAAGTAAGTGGCTCACCCCGTCGTAGGATCACGCGTTGTTGTTGTGTGATGACACGTGCCCGTGGTTTCGCACGTGTCATTAAATAGTGCATTGAATTGTGTGTTTAAATACGTACCTATGTGAACGTAACTGTATGCTATGTATGCTATGTATGCTTTGTAATCTGATACGATATGTAATGCATGTGACGTTAAGTTGTTCCTGAATGGTTGTGACATGATTGTGTGGAATGTTGAATATTAATTGCATGAATTGTATGACATGAAATAAGGTAGATACATGAGAACAAAACCCTAATAGAGTTATGTATGGTACGTAAATAGGGAACGAGGTTGACATGTTTGCATGGAACGTAACTGAGGGGTTATGTTCACTAATGATAATATAGTATTAATGGGGACCTCATGCATTGTGTGTGTTCATGCATTTGGGGGGATACCCCCATTCCATCACGAGGGTACGGACGCGTACACCCAATGGCAGGGCAACAATCGTTACGCCTCGCGTAACGCTGCCGTGACGGTTACTAGTTCTAACGGGTTCCGGCATTAGGGGCTCCCAGAGTATGCCCACCGGGTAATGAAAGTGTCCCAGCGGTGTGCGAACTAGCTGGTGAGCCCATACTCGCACGTATGGGCTGTGTGTAGAGTATATGGTACACGTCTAGAGTTACCTGTTAGGACAGCACCGTAGGAAAAACGAAACGAAACGAAAGATACGTCCCATCATTTCATTGCTTGTGATTGTTGCATAACCCCGATAGGGGGGTCACTTACTGAGTATTCTAGAAATACTCAAGCCTCGTACTATATTTTTTTCCAGATAAGGGTAAGGCACCCATTTGAGATCGTCGGCGGCATCTTTCACCCCGAGACCGTGGCACATGCATAGGGCAGTCATCTTTCTTTTTGTCCCTTCATAGTATAGGTTAGTATAAGCTGAATTCGTTTTGGGTGATTAGTTTAAGCTAGTATAGGTTGAATTGTATTTGCATAATAAACCCTAGGGTAGGATAAGAAATTTATTTCGGTTTGTTCTTTTTCCTTTCTTTCCCTTGTATTTTTATTTCACAAGGTAATAAAAGGCGAGTGTAGGTTGCATTAATGATACAGGGCCCATTTAATGTTTATTCCGCATTTCAAAGTGTATTAATGACCTTAGACAAAATAGGAAAAATATTAGGGTCGTTACAACCCGCCTCGACTTTAGTACCGCCTTCCACCCCCAAATAGATGGACAATCGGAGCTTAAACCAAATTCTAGAGGACATGTTACGCGCTTGCGTACTAGATTTTAAGGGAAGTTAGGATTCCAAACTCCACTTGATGGAATTCTCATATAATAACAGATTTCAAGCCACTATTTGAATGGCACCGTTTGAGGCCCTATATGGGAAACGGTGTAGGTCCCCACAATGTTGGGACGAAGTCGGTGAGAGAGAATTAGTAGGACCCGAGCTGGTTTAAGTCACCAACGAGGTTGTCCCGAAAATTCGAGCGAGGATGCGTACCACTCAAAGTAGACAGAAAAGCTACGCCGATGTAAGGTGTAGAAGCTTAGAGTTCGAGATAGGGGACCTAGTATTCCTCAAGGTGGCACCTATGAAGGGTGTCTTAAGGTTCGAACATAAGGGCAAATTAAGTCCTAGATTCATCAAACCATTCGAGATCCTTGAGCGAATTGTTCCAATAGTGTATACGTTAGCCCTACCTCTTTCCCTCTCAGGATTACACAAGGTATTTCACGTGTCTGAGGAAATACATTACGGACCCTATCCACGTAATAGACTACGAACCCCTCCAACTCAACCAAGATTTGAGTTACGAAGAAAATAAAAAACCCATAAGAATCTTAGCTCGGGAAGTGAAAGCGCTACGCAACAGGAAATTGCATTCGTTAAGGTGATGTGGCAAAATCCCCACACCGAGTAGGCCACGTGGGAGCGTGAGGACGAAATAAGAGAAAAATATCTTGAGTTAGTACCCGAGTTTGAGAGACAAAAGTTTTTTTAGGGTATATAATGTAAGCGATTGGAAAATTTAAAAAATAAATAAATAAATAAAAATGATAATATCTCCACCTTCCCATCTCTCTCCTAGGCCTCCTACAACCACAAAATGATAAATAAATAAATAACAGAAAAAAAATGGCAGATCAACCAAGAAACATAACAGAAAAGAAAGAAACCAAGAAACATAACAGAAAAGAAAGATGGCAGATTTTAGGAGGGAAAAATAAAAAATGAAATGGCCTCACTGATTTAATAGGAAATGAAAGAGGAAAGAGATAAAAAAGTTATTGGTAAGTTAGATCTCTTTTTCTTTTACATTTTGCAAAGTCATCCTAATAGGAAATGAAAGAGGAAAGAGATAAAAATGTTATCCGTAAGTTAGATCTCTTTTTCTTTTATATTTTGCAAAGTATTTTAGATATCTTTTTCTTCTATCTTTTACAATTAACAGAAATCAGAATTGATTGAAAATGACCAAAATTACGGTAAAAAGAATAAAAGAAAAGATTGCTTCATGATATTTTTGGGAAAGAAAACAAAAACATCAGAATTCATTCAAAATTACCAAAAGTACGGTAAACATAATTAAAAAAAAATGCATGTTAACAAAAGATAAAAAGAAAAAGTTTAACAAAGAAAATATAGAATAAAAAAAGATTTGGTGAAACTAAATAAAGGGGTGGAATTCAAGAATAGATTAAAATTAGTCAAAAATAATTGTGAACATGATTAAAAGATTGTAAAGATGACTAAAAGAAAAAGGAGATATGGAATTGATTAAATTGTCCATAAGAATATATTAAAATTAGCCAAAGCTAATTGTGAACCTTAAAAAAAAAAACTGATACGAAAATATCTAATAAATGTTAAAGAGTTTTGGATTGCATGAAAATAATATTATAACAAACATAAATTTTAAGACTTTATTGATGCAAAGACTAATGTTAGCATGAAGTTTAACACATGGATCCATGTACATTAGAGAAATAATTTTATAGAAGTTTGAACTTGAAACTGATGTTATGAGCTCACATAGGTTGACTTGGGTTTCAAAAGATAGAATCGAACTTTCATTCAAGAAAAATTCGTGACAACAACCTAAGCTAATCAGGTAAGTGGCCTTACTACAAGAATTGTATGAGTTATGATGATGTATGAGATCGTATGTTGCCGTATGAATATATGATGATGTATGAGTTATGATGTTTGATGATGTGCGTAGTATATATATTTCGATAAATGATGTACTTGATATGCTTGATGCCTTTATGGCAATATGATGAGTATGATGATTGCATGATGTTTACCTTAATATGATGATGTTTTCCATATTGAGCATGTTATATGATGATGAGTGTCATATTGCATTATGTCGTTAGATCAACATAGGACACAACCCTAAGAGCATGAAAATGATATTAATATAAATATCCACGAGTATGTGTTACCTAGAGTAACAAAGAGATGAGACTAGAGGGTTGTGTCAGAAGAGACTTTACAATGGATTTAGAGGGACCTCATGCATATTGTATGTTCATAAGTATAAGGCTACTTCCCCTAAAGATGATGAGTGCAGACGCGCATAATATGATGATGAGTGTGAATGCACACAACATGATGATGAGTGTAAATACGCACCGTATGATGATGAGGGTGTTCATGAGGCACATGACACTATGGGGTTCCGCTGACCTCCGGACGTCGCTGCAGATTAGCTTGACCAGAGGGTCCAGGGGGTGTGCGAGCGCCCTGGGGATTCACACTCGCACCGAGCCCGATGAAAAAAATAATAAATGAAAAGTAAAAAAAAAATTAAAGTCGCATTCCAACGAACATAAATATAGAAATTTTCATTTTCAAAAATTTCATTTAAGAATATGTAAAACGAAAATAATATACTTTTTAAAATTATTCAAATATATGTATAGCCTATAACATAGAACACTTTTAACTTTTTATTTCAAAATAATATGTATGTATAAATCCTTTTGAATAACCTATTATAAACCATGTTTTTAAAATTAAAATCAAAACTTATAGAGGGTTGTTTGTTAGTTTACTCTTATTCTAAACAATGTATTTAAAAATAGTACGAATTAACAACGAACAGTTGTTTGTTAGTTTATTCATGTTATAAATAATATGTTTAAAAATAGTATGAAGGTATTATAGAAATTTAAAATTATAAAGAAACTAAATAAAATAATATAAAAAAAAAACTAAAAATAATAAAGTAATAAACAAGTTGGAGTCAAATCTACATGTGGAGCATTCTAGTTTGCCCGAATTATCATTTTGACAGATCTACAAATATGTTTAACTATTTAATCTATTTAATAAATTTGATTCGATTTGAGTCAACTCAAGATTTTTGTCTTATAAATTTGAAATCGAACTAAGTTATCGGGTTCAATTTGGGTGGGTTAGTCCGAGTTTTCGAGTTGGATGTACACCCCTAATACTAATAGTAAAAATCACCGATATTTTGAATTGAGAATTAGAAATTATAAAACTTATTTATCTAATTTGATGAAATTAAAAATGTTGTAGTAAAAATGGATTTTTCTAGTAAATACCGAGTACCATCTTAAGGAACCCATCACCATTTTGTAGATGATGATTTAATTCACCGTCCTGGAATTAATAAAGTTTAAATAAGGTTAGATTTGTTAATTAAAGTGTTATTTAGATTTAAAATAAGAAATATGGAGAAAGTTCTAGAGTCTTCTTGTTCTCCTCTAACGATGTAATCTCTTATTCTTCTATTAAGTTTTTTTTAATTATGACTCGAACACAAGGTTAAGATTTGTAAGAGTCTCAAAATACACGACCGATTGGAAAGAGAATTCTCCATTCTAGAGATGAGATGGGTGAAATGTGTGGAATATCTCACTCGGTTATACCCAAATATAAAGACTAAATATTTTTTAAATTTAAATATAATATATTTCAATATCTAATATACTAAAATATATATTATAATATATCTTCAAATAATTTGAATCTCATTCAAATTTTAAAAAATATTTTTTTATTTAATGTATCTAAAGTACATACCATGTATCAAATATAATAATTATATTTTCGCTTTTATATTAAATATTAATTTAAATATTTCAAATAAAATATATTAAATATTAAATTAATTTGAACATTTTTAATTCTTCTCGGAACTAAATGACCTTCTAGTATTATTATGTTCATTAGTTATATGTCACTTTCCTATAGATTTATAGTTGACTTCTTATGTATTGTAGAACAAGTTGTGTCCGTGGATATAATCATTACACGCAAGTCAACCTTTCACGAGTTATTAGTAGTTACAACTAGGTCAAAAGTCTATTTTATTTATGTAATTACATCTTACACCTTAAGCATTACCGATCATCTAATGAACAATATGTTTGCTATCCAATCAGTCCCTTTTAGATTAGAGAGAGGATGAGACCCTATTTTTCAAATCTTGAAATGAATAGTTAAGGGAAATGCTCATTTACTTACCCCATATGGGAAGGAGTGAATTTCATTTTGTAAGATTACGTCTCAACTCCTTATTTAGTCAAGTTCTCAAAAAGGTAGGCAGGTTGAATCAACTACAAAAGTCATTCTCGTCCATGCAAATCAAAGGACAAGCTCTCATAGGCAAAAACTTATAACTCACCAAAGATTAAGATCGAGTCATATATGATCATCTTGTGAAATATTAACCTTCTTTATTAATGTTTTTATAAGAAGAGATAAAATATTTTATGATCTAATCTTATAAAAACTCATTACATAAGATACCCACATTCATATGTCTCATATGAACGATTTGGATCAAATCATTTGTAACAATTACAAATAAGGTTGTATCAATAATGCTACCAAGATAAGGCACCCAACTTTATTGATATATTATAGACCATTAAACAAAGGTCAAACAGAGAAAAATTTCAAAAATTTCTCTAGTAGTTTCTAATTCAAATAAAATTAGGGTTGGCATCGAAATCAGAGCAAAAAACAATCAAACCGAGCAAAAAAGAAGCACTTGCGCGCTCCCACGTGCCACCACGCAAGGATGGAAGACTACACCTGTGTGCATCCACGCGCTAGTACAAATGCACCTAGGGGAGGGGTATGTGTGCCTGTGTGCGACACGTGGTGCCTTTTGATGGGTCTTTCCGTCTCCGGTGTCCTGAGTTCGAGCTGAGCTCGCATTTCCTTTTCCTTTGATTTTTAATCTACTGACACGTTGCATAAGTGAAATGGTTCATCGAGTCAGATGGGGTCGAATGCGAGTAGTTCGAACACGGGTTATTGAATCGAGTCGATTCACTTTACGGGTCTGCATGCGCCAATCAGACACTGACACACATCCCACAACTAGTTAGTTGCGCTTCCTTCCCCGATAGTCAACACGTGTCTTTGTCGATGCCTAACGCGTGTCACCTCCTTCTCTATATGTGTGTTCACTTGCCATTCATCTCATTTGTCATAAATTTCCTTGGGTAAACATCAACAAAACATTCATCCTGTGTCAAGTGGGTGAACTCCTGTTATTTTTGGAGTTGGGCCTACTACTTTAGAAATACCTCTTTTAATTGAGACCATGCTATTACACTCCCGTATGGACGGAGGATTTCTTAGTTATTCATCCACCATATTTATGCGTCCTTCTTCAACATGAATGACGCACAGGACACCTTCTAATCGTCCGAGCAATTCATTAATAAGAAAATCGTCTTCATTGACAATAGCCATAACTGAGCTTCTATTGGATCCCCCAGTGTTCCGCTGAAGGTACACAGTCATACTGCTTGAAATTTCATAAATATCTCACCTCTCGTGTAGATTGCAAGTTGTTGCCTTGTTGAGTGACCACTATTATTTGCATCATGGCCGAGAATGGTTTCACATTAGGTACATACACATGACGTAACTTCTTATACGAAAATAATAATTTAAAACGTTTTTATAAAACAATTCCATGGACTTACATATTTAAGAAAAGGTCTTTAAAATAATACAAAAGAAATATTAAATAAACCAAAGTAAATATTAAAAATAACAATGTCCTATACTAACCTAAGGTCTAAGAATTAAATGCAACTACTCTATGCATGTGTCATAGTCTTCAAGTGTGATGTCGTCATCCACCGTACTGGGGTGCATTGCCTTTATTTGAAATATAAAAGTAGCACACGGCTTGAGTATTTTAAGAAATACTCAGTAAGTGACTCCATTATTGGGGTCAGGGAATGCAAACACATGCAATCATGATTAGGGACCTATCATTTAAAACCATCATAGAAGTGACCTCCAGTCCGGACAAATTTGATGTGTAGTACTTTCCTACACACGGCCCACGTGCGAGCATGAGCCCACTAGGCAGTTTGCATACCTCTTGGGCCCATCATAGTCGGGCTAGTTGGCTGTAGTGGGACGTTCGAAGGTACAACAAACCCTCGTATATCATGCAAGGCATGATGATGATGATGATCATCATCATCATAGTGCACGCGTTCGAACTCATTATCATAAGAGGAGAAGTAACCCGATATAAATGAACATACAATATGCATGAGATCCCTATAATTTTCATCTTAAATTATTCATGCAACACAACCCCACACCTCCTTCACATATTACTCTAGGTATCATGCATACATAAGCCTTCATACATTCATCATTAATAACATCATTTAGGGGTTGTGTATTAGAAAAAAACTATTCATCATCATGCAGCATGACATCTCGTACATGTATCTCATCGTAATATGAGATATCATCATGTTATGTCATATCATCATCATACATCTTATGTCATCATGTCATAGGGCATCATCATCCTAGCATATCGTAGCATCCTAGTACATCGTATCATTACAACATAATAACATCATCATAATACATCATAATATCATGTCTCACATCACCATAATATCATAGCATCATCATAATACATCATAATATCGTATCGAACCACATCACCATAACATCATATAAATATACATGACACGTGCAATGACCACTAGGCACATGTCATCATACATAAGACAAGTCTTCCGACCAAGCCGATAGTAAGACCACTTACTTGGTTGGCCTTAGCCGGCATTGTATCTTATTTTCGAGATTGGCTTGATTCGTTCCTTGAAGTTCGTATCAACCTACGTGGAGGTATTGCTATACTAGAATTATCCACTTGATTCTTCTAGTAATCCTACATCTTGCATAAATACTTACATTGAATCATGGAAGCTTATAAAAACCTTAATGGCCTTTAATAAGGTCAAAATTAGCTTTGGAGGATCCAAAACATAGGAAACAGTATCCAATTTCGAGTCTCGAGCATAATAACTAGATTTTTAGCCATGGAGCCGAGCCAAGCTGCAGTCGAAGCCGAGCCGAGTTGCAGAAGCCGATCAAGCCATTGGAGTTGACACATGTCAAGCACAGATAAGGCTTAGAGAGAGCGTGGGTCAGCGAGTCAGAACTTTCAAAAGTTTCATTAATACCTTAATTTTTTAAAAAAAAGTTTAACAATAATCTTTAGCTTTGAGAAGTTTTATTGATACTCTATTTTTTATTTAAATATTCTTAAACTTTTTATTAATATCCTTAAATTTCAAATTTAAAAAGTTCATTAATATTCATTTTAAAAGTAAAAAATATAATTATCGTTATTGTATGGATGGATCTATTAATACCACATTTAAAAATATTCATCAACTTTAAAAAATAACACTAATCTTCGTATCTATTTTTTTTAAAATTTAAGAGAATTATTAAAATTTTAAAAATTTCAACTTTTCTAAACTTTTTTTTGAAAATTTTGAAATTTATAAAAAAATTGAAGCTAAAGATTTATGTTTTTATTTTTAAATTTAAGAGTATTATTTAATTAATGAAAAAGGTAAAAAGTTCATGAAATTTTGTATTAAGTTAACCAAATTTTAAATTAATAATTGAAATTGATTTGCTTTAAAAGATTTATAGTTTAAATTTGTACCATTATTAGTTTTGGTTATAACCGATCCAAGTTTATAGTAGTAGATTATATTATATCATCAATAAATCTAACATTTTTTTATTATAATAAGATTGATAAACTATAGGTCAAATATAATTATGAAAATATAACATATGGTTTGCTCTCTAAAGTCTTCTTTTCTTATCCCAAATATTATTAGTTTAAGGTTCATCCCCATTTATATATATATATATAAATAAATAAATGTAACGACGCTGGATTTCTACTAATCTAAAGTCGCTACCATATATACGACGTAACTTCTTATGCGAAAATAATCATTTAAAACGTTTTCATAAAATGATGTCATAGACTAACATGATTAAAAAATTGTCTTTAAAACAATACAAAAGAAATATTAAATAAACCAAATTAAATATTAAAAATAACCATGTTTAAGTAATCCCCATCACTCGCACTCACTCGGTTAAGAACTTTCAGGCCCTCACAAGGTCTATAAAATTAGGCTTAAACTTCCTAGAAAATAAAGAAATATCTATTGCTTACTAAGTATTTTTATACTTACTCCATTCTACCTTTACTTTTCAAGTGGTTGCTGTCTGTCGATCGAGGTGGAGGAGTGTTCACAAAAGGGGTTGTCCTCGAGTCATGTATGTGTATTTTGGGTCTTTTGTATTTTGTTTGAAATCATACCCATATCCGTTCCCTGTTTGAATGAAACGTGTACCCGCTTATATTAGATTTCAATTTTTTTATTGTGATTTTTTTTAATTTTAAACCGCTTAATGATTGTATTTTTACTTACCATATTTTACCTTTTATTTTATTTGCTTTTGTCGTGGTCCGAAATTCAAAACCTTGAAAATTCGGTCGTGACATACATCTAACGAGTCTTTTTGTTCTATTTGAATTGATATTAATCAATTTGTGCCAAAGACAAATATCATCTTTTAGAAAACTTTTGCAATACATAGAATAACATTTGAAGGTTGACGTGAAGAAACTAAAATCTCAATCATTGGTAGTATGTAACGTACTATTATAAAAAAAATCAAGCAATCGTCGCCGGAGCCCGAAAATTACGGCGAGGCGCTGTAGTTCTGAAGCAACACTCAAGAGAAGCGCAACACATCCCACGGATCACCAAACGGGTAGCCAGTGACAAAGAACAAAGAGGAAAATCATAGAGAGAGAGAGAGATTGATACATTTTGTGGCGAGTTAACACTTGAGAAGCAAAACGTGATGTATCCCTCTCTTTTGGTGACACGTGTCATGCCTGCAGACAGACTCCTCTCGGCTCCAGCGACTTGAATCGGCGGCTCAAAAACGTGTAATCCGGCTCGAATTGTACAAAATTACATCGACCCATACATTTTCAACTGGAGCTAATTTTGACCCTTATTAAGGTAATAGAGGTCATTATAATGCTCTATTTCACAAATTTAAGTTGAATTTTGTTACGAGTGTGAAATACCAACGAAAGGCGACGAACCACCTAATAGGGAACGAACTCCGGTGACACTTAGAACAATTTTCGAGGAACAGAAGCTAACGTATAATTAATTTAGGGAGAACGTCGGCTAAGGCCAACCAAGTAAGTGGTCTTACTATAAGATAGGTTAGATACTTGTTTGCAGTATGACGACACGTGGCTAGTGGCACCGACGCGTGTCCTTTATGCTTTATAATTATGACGTATGATGTATGATCTATGAAGATACGTATGAGTTATATGATCATGTTTGATGATGTGCTATGATGAGTATGGCGTATTTCGATTGCATTATGATGACAATGTATGATGTTATTTCTTAATATGACGTTATTTTCCATATTAAGTTGAGATGCATGTTGTGAATGCCATTTTGCATTATGTCCATGATTCGGCCTAGGACACAACCCTACAAAATGTTCTATATGAATTATGATGTTAGGATGTTAAGATGGAAAGCTAATGCACATATGTTACTAACGGTAATATAAAGATGAAAACTAGGGTTGTGTCATAAAGACATTTAAAGACGAGAAACGATAGGGAACTCATGCATTTCTGTATGTACATAAGCATCGGGATACTTGCCCTTTTTATGATGATGAGTACGGACGCATACGCTACGATGATGATGGTGATCATGCTGAGCATAACACTCAGGGGTCTGCTGACCTCCGGACTTCGCTACGGACAGCTAGCTCGACTATGATGGGTCCAGGGGGGTGCGAACCGCCTGAGGATTCACGCTCGCATGTGTGGGTCGTGTGTAGGGGAGTACTACACATCCAATTTAGTCCGGACTGAAGGGCACCCTTAGGATGTTTTAATGATAGGTCCCTAGAGCATTGTTGCATGTGTTTGCATTTTTCACGGCCCCTATAGTGGGGACACTTATTGAGTATTCTTCGAAATACTCAGGCCATGTGCTACATCATTTTTCAGGTAAAGGCAAGGCGCCCATGTACGGTTGACGGCGACATCGCAAATTAGAGACCATGACACGTGCATAGGATAAAAGCATATTTAATTCCTAGACTTAGGTTAGAATAGGTTGTTATGTCTTTCATCTTTTAAATTATTTCATTATCATTTTCAATTTCACTCAATTATGTTTTGAACACGTAAGACTATGACGGTATTTTTAATGATGAAGTATGTTTATTCTAAAATTCATTATTTAATTGGTGATGTTTCAAGAGTTATATTCCGCATATGAGCTTAGGTTAAGAGGATGATAACGACTTTAGATAGCTGAAGTCTAGGATGGTTTCGTAGCACGTATAAACGTGTTTAGAACGACTTTTGCAAGTTCATGCAAGCACTTAAATAACTCTTTATATGTATAGACATAAATAATTGAGAAATAGGTAAAATTTTATAGGGTAACTTCCACTAAATCGAAGCATAGCGACGGAGGGAGTGCCATTTGCTCTCCATTTCTGCATCAACAAGCAAAATTCAACACATACCCACAAAATAATTTCTGCAAAATCTCTCCAACTTCCCGATCATGGATCCGAACGAGGTAAATTTACTCTTTCCAACTTTTTAAGGCCTTCCCCCATCTTTATTTTCTCATCTTTACGTGTTTAGTAATGTTGTTGATCTTCTGGGAACGGCATTTCCCCCTGTCCCTGCGCTTGTTGTTAGATCCAATCTGAAATTTTCGCCTCGGGCTACAATGGTGCCTACTTTTTTTTGTTTGTGATTTGATTGAAAGAACCGAAGTAAATGAAAATCCGCGATTCATGTAAGATCTGAGCTAACGACGGGCCAATTATAGAGGATTTTCAAATTAGATTGGTTGAATTTCAACTGGTTTCGATTTTAGATTGCTTGGCTGATAAAATGAAATTAGGGTTCCATTGGGCTTCTAGATTTGGAATGTTTTTACAGTCATTACTACCACCGTTTAACTCATACGATCCCTCTATTGCGTACAGCCGCCTGTGGAAAATTATGCGAATCCACGGACTTGTCTCTTTCATGTTCTTTTTAAGGTATGTTTATGTAACGATGATGCTAAATGAGTTCATTCTTGAGTGAGATCTCTGGGGTTTATATGGTTGTTTTGCACAGGCTGGAGCACTGGCCTTTTACATTCTTTCCTCTCTGTTTTTCAATAGCTTTGTTATCATCTTCGTGGTGACTGTTTTTCTGGCTGCTCTCGATTTCTGGGTTGTGAAGAATGTGAGTGGGCGTATTTTGGTTGGTTTGAGATGGTGGAATGAAATAGACGATTTGGGTGAAAGTGTGTGGAAATTTGAAAGCCTTGATCAAGAGGTGAGTGCTTAGTTTTTACATCTTCACAACTTTCTTCGCATTTATGTTACCAGGACAGCATTTTAATGTTTATTTCTCGCTTCTAATGCACATGGATCCTTGATTATGCCTCAGTCATTGGCTCGGATGAACAAAAAAGATTCCTGGCTGTTCTGGTGGACCTTGTATCTTACGGTAAGAAAATCATTTTTCTTCTGCTAAAATCTCGTTTGCATGATTAAATGATTAGGATCTTCAACATTCAGGCCGTGGCATGGACTGTGCTGGGAATATTCTCGTTGATAAAGTTGCAAGCAGATTATCTTCTTGTTGTAGGAGTTTGTTTGACTTTGAGCATTGCAAACATTATTGGTTTTACAAAATGCCGTAAAGGTAAGCAAGCAAGCCAATAAGTTCTTTTAGTGTTCATACATCATTTCAATCATTGTAGTATTTGTATACCAAGCAGCATGGCAGGATATGAGAAGATAGATATCTGTTTCCTTCGTTTATAAACTTGTAGTGTAGCCCTTGGACACATACACATGCATATCGCTACAAATAGCTCATATACATATATATATTGTGATATCCCACATTGGTTAGGGAGGAGAACGAAACACTCTTTATAAGGGTGTGGAAACATTTCCCTAGTTCCCTAGCAGACGCGTTATAAAGCCTTGCAGGGAAGCCCGAAAGGGAAAGGTCAAAGAGGACAATATCTGCTAGTGTTAGGCTTGGATTGTTACACATATATAGTCCCATTGTTGTTGTTGTTTCGTTTGTTCAAACATGATCTGAAAGTTACGCTTTGTTCTAAGATTGATAAAGTTTGAAGATTATATAATGTATGTAATTGTTGTTGATGTTGTATCAGATGCGAAGAAGCAGTTTCAGCGATTTGCAACACAGACCATTGCTTCCCAGTTCTCCTCTACATTACAATCAGCTTTTAGCGTTGTTTGATGTAAATGTTCATATTATTTTAGGCATTATTATTGCCTTGGATTTTGGGCTTCCTTCTCAACTGTTTTTTCTGGATATGAATATTTAAAGATTGAATAATAATGAGTTGTTGTATTCTGAAAATCCAATGAAACTAATCTTCTTTTTGGTATACATACCCATATCTCCAATTCAATCTTATGGTTTCCATTCGATACTTCGGTTTCTTGAATCATATGAACACACATCGACAATTCTATGAATGAAATTGTAACGATTCATTTAAACTCTCTTGTCCAGACTTTAAAGATATTATTAAAATGAAATACATTTTTACGAGTGTAACGATTCATGTTTTGTTGAATTCAAAATAATAATAAGGTTAAATTAATAAAAATACCCTCAAACTTAATACCCTCAAACTTTTCGGGGAAAAAAAATCTAAAAAATATAATTACCATTAGATTTGGAGGAATATAATTAATATTTTGTTTAAAAAAATTAAACTTTAAATATAATTACCATTAGTATTTTGTTTAAAAAAATGATTAGTCTTTATTAATTTCCTTCCATTTTTTCAAAAGTTAAAAATTACTCTTATAATATACAGATAAAAACCATTTATTTACTCTTCATAATATTAATTTTAAAAGTTTATGAATATTTTTTAAACATGGTACTATCGATTTAGCCTATATACTAAAAATTAGAGTATTTTTTATCATTTAAAAAAAATTAAAGGTATTTTTAAAATTAAAAAAAAAAGTAATAAAGTATTTTTTTGATGTTTTAAAAAAGTTTAATAAAATTAAAAACTAAGTTATTAGGAAATCTTTGGGGGGAAAACCTATAAATTTCTTGAAGCTTGAGAAAGTGAGAGTAGAAAATCAGAAGTGGCCATTGGGGCGTTACAATGCTCTTAAAAAATTTGAACTGAAAGCTGCGGGGTTTGATCAGAAGCAACACAGGCATGAGCGCCAACAAACTGGCATCCTCCACTCGTTTCCACCCAATCCCATTGATAGTTAGAAACTCTCTCCAATGGATTAACAACTCCACCACTTTACAATCAACCCCACCTTTCACACCAAAATCGCCATCCATTTGGGCTACAAATCTCATCAAATCATACTTCGACAAAGGCCTATCCAAAGACGCCCGTAACCTGTTCGATGAAATGCCTGAAAGAGATGTGGTTGCCTGGACTGCTATGATTGTTGGCTTTACTTCTTGCAATGACTATACCCAATCATGGGCTGTGTTCTGTGAGATGCTTAGGAGTGATATTGACCCAAATGCCTTCACTATGTCTAGTGTTCTCAAGGCTTGCAAGGGCATGAAGGCTCTTTCATGTGGGACTTTGGCTCATAGTTTGGCCACGAAGCACGGTATTGACGGGTCAATGTATGTCCAGAATGCACTCTTGGATATGTATGCTACTTGCTGTGCTACCATGGATGATGCTTTGACTGTGTTTAATGATATACCTCTCAAGACTGCTGTGTCTTGGACTACTTTGATTGCAGGGTTCACTCACAGAGGTGATGGCTACAGCGGCCTTCAAGTTTTCAGGCAAATGTTACTGGTAACTATAGCCTTAACCATTTTATATTTCATCGTTCATATCTATTTTACAAGTTTGGTGATGGCTATAGTGGGTTTCATATGTGTGTTGATAGTTAATGACAAGAACTTATTAAATACAAAATTGAAAGATTAGAGGCCTATCAGATATGCAATATTGAATTTTTTTTTACTAACAGGAAGATGTTGAACCAAACTCGTTTAGCTTTTCCATCGCGGTTAGAGCTTGTGCTTCAATCGGCTCGTATGCATATGGAAAACAAATACATGCAGCAGTCACCAAATATGGCCTCCATTCTGATATTCCAGTATTGAATTCAATACTCGACATGTATTGTAGGTGTAACTGTTTATGTGATGCAAAAAGATGGTTTGGTGAAATGAGTCAAAGGAATTTGATTACATGGAACACCTTGATAGCAGGGTATGAAAGGTCAGATTCCAGCGAGTCTTTAAGTTTATTTTCGCAAATGGGGTCTGAAGGCTATGAACCAAATTGTTTTACATTCACAAGTATTACAGCAGCTTGTGCCAATTTAGCAGTCTTAGGCTGTGGACAACAGGTTCATGGTGGAATCATTCGTAGAGGATTTGACAAGAGTGTAGCTTTGGTGAATGCACTTATCGACATGTATGCGAAGTGCGGGAACATAAATGATTCACACGAACTCTTCTGTGATATGCCTCAAAGAGACTTAGTGTCCTGGACTACCATGATGATTGGCTATGGATCACACGGATATGGAAAAGAGGTCATTAAGTTGTTCGATGAAATGGTTCGAAGTGGAATTCAACCTGATGGGATCGTGTTCATGGCGGTCCTAAGTGCTTGCAGCCATGCCGGACTTGTGAATAAGGGTCTAAGTTATTTCAGATCAATGCTGGAGGATTACAATCTTAACCCTGATCACGAGATCTATGGGTGTGTCGTGGACTTGCTTGGCCGTGCTGGGAGAGTCGAGGAAGCTTTTCAACTAGTCGAGAGTATGCCATTTGAACCAGACGAGTCGGTTTGGGGTGCCCTGTTGGGAGCGTGTAAAGCATATGAACTTCCAAATCTAGGAAAGTTGGCAGCTCAGAGAGTATTGGATACAAGGCCGAATATGGCAGGGACTTACCTGCTGTTGTCCAATATATATGCAGCTGAAGGTAAATGGGGTGAGTTTGCGAAAATGAGGAAGCTGATGAAAGGGATGGACAACAAGAAAGAAGTGGGAAAGAGTTGGATTGAAATTAGAAATGAAGTTTATAGTTTTGTGGTTGGAGATAAGATGGGGCCTCACATAGAGTGCGTGCATAAAGTTCTTAAACTACTTATTTGGCATATGAAGGATGATGGGGATGTCACAGATTTAGATTCACAACATGAATCATAGACCACATGAATATCAATATTTTCCAAAAACGGCGTCGAAGGTGCTCGAAACAAGAAATGCTGGGGCGATCTTCTTTTATGTTGATGCCACCGGCCTTTCTCAAAGAAATTTTCAAAGGTACGAATGTCTTTCATATACTACGTACGTATCTATTGTTGAAAATGACCCACGATCGAAATATGTTGAAACAAAGAACTGAAGTGGAAGAACACCTTGAAAAGAGAGGTTTTTGAATAGAGGAACCTTAAACACTTATGCTTGTTAATTCTGTTTGTTGTTGTGAAAATAACATACATATCATGAGTATTTATAGCGGAGAAACCATAACTGATCTCCTAAACTTTCTCCTCGAGTGATGCAACTACTAACTATTCTTCCTAATTAAAGACAATGGTCGTGAGTTGTGTTGAAGGTCTTAGGCGATCTTCTTTTATGCTGATGCCACCTTGCCTTTCTCAAAGAAATTCTCAAAGGTACGAATGTCTTTCATATACAACGTACGTATCTATTGTTGTAAATGGCTCATTATCGAAATATGTCGAAACAAATAACTAAAGCGGAAGAACATTTGGAAGGGAGAGAAATTTAATTTTGTTAATTTTGTTTGTTGTTGTGAAAATAACGTACAAGTATTTATAGTGGAGAAAGCACAACTAATCTTCTAAATTTCTTCTCAAGTTAAGCAATTACTAACCATTGTTCGAGGTTAAAAGACTAACAAACCCAGTGACTCTCACAATCCCACATTATTCCATGTGTTTCAAAGGGCAAGAGCCCATGTGGAAGCCCTATCTCATCTCCATGGTACACTTCATTTTTCTCTTCTCTTTTGCTTCTGAATCAGCAAGGCAGGGAAAATGAGGTAGGATTCATATAGTCCATTGGTTTCTCTTTGGCCCTTCATTTTCTCTGGAATTACATGAATGCCATTGGGAAGAGTAAAGAACATGAACAAGCAAGAGCTAGAGAATTCATAAGTCTAGTGTGGTATTGACCCTGGCCCACATGCAGGCAGTTGAGAGGAAGAAATAGTATCCTTTCAAGAGGAGGAATGATAGCCAATGAATTTTTGCAGGTAAGCAAAGAAATAGTCTAAAATATATAATTATTGGGAACCCTTAAGCAAAGATCATTTAATTATTCCTTCTACTGCACGCTCCTGGTCATTGATTTGTGGGTATAAATTAATTTAATTTGGGACTCAAAAGAAGAGATTGAAAGAGAGTTCATAGAGAAATTGGAAAGAGAAGCTTTTTTTTTAACTGTTCAATTCACTATTCCTATGTTTATGCATTGATTAAGTTGTGTGATCTCATGAATAACATTTTTAAATATTATGGGACGGTTTTGTATGTAGATAAACATAGGACAATTATTCAGCCGTGTGCATGAAAATGGTAGTAATTATTTTATAGTGTACTTGGAATTATATAAGACGTGAGACAATCACCTAGCTGTGTACACGAAAATTATAATAATTTACCTAGTTGTATGTATGAGATCTTTTTGGACATTTGGTGGTGTGGTGTAGTTTGTAAAGTAAGATAATTACCTAACGGCATGCATAGAAGTGGTAATAATTATAGTAATTACTTAAGTGTGCGCGTAGAATTATATAGAAAGTAAGACAATTATTTAATTTTGTGCACGAAAATTGTAATGATTTATATAATTGTGGGCATGAAAATTATTTTAGATTATGCGCATCTAATCCCAACACGTATGACACCCAACGTATGAATTATTCAATGAATAAAATAAGTATTTTTATTTTCTATAGAAAAAATCAATGAATTAACACTTGAGAGGACGAACTTCCAAAATACCCACTTGGAGACTAAACCATTCCAATTGGTCAGTGGGAGGCTAGCATTAAGCGATGCTAGTGACTGATTGGTGGGCTAAATGATGACTTGGTAGAGCATGCGACATTGCCTTGAGTTCCAAAACTCTGAAACTAGCCAAGAATTGGGTAATGTGACTAAGAAAAATTAAATCTAAATTTTTTTAACTAAGGATCTCAGAATTAAGACCTTCAGACCCGAATAAAGGTTAAGAACTTAAAATCCAAGACTAAAGTCTTTGGCAAGATCATGATAAAACTCAGAACTCAACAATAGAACTTAAGAGCTTAAGTTCTCAGATCAAGAACAAAAAAGAACAAGAAAAAGTGTGGTATCATAGCATACCTTAAGGACACGATTAATAGCCTACAAATAGACTACTTACTGAATATTTATACTCACTCATGTTTTCCATGTTTTTAGGTGACTAAGGAGTTGGTTGAGGTCAGAAGCTGATTCGGAAGTACGTGCTATTAGACAAGTCACATCCTAACCTCCAAATTCTTTTCGTTTTAAATGTTTTGTGTTCTTATTTTGTACTTAAAAGTACATATGTACAAACCTATTTTGAAATAATGTAAATTTATTATATAGTATATTTTACATTTCTTTTTTTTATCCGAAAAAAAATTGACCATTTTTTGCACCATGAGTCAATCCTAGTTTTGATTCATACTTCGAGCAAAGTTCAGAAATTGGGTCGTGATATATGATGTGCATCATAACTATGTATCTCTCACAACTCAATTTTTTAGACTTTGAATCTCGAACCATGACTAACACAAACACAAGAGTAAATAAAATAAAAAGTGAAATAATATTAACATACGATAAAATTAAATCTAATTAAAAACAAAAAAAAAATCAAATTACAAGTTGGTGTTGTAAAAGTTTATTACCTAGAGAAACTGGTTTGGGACACAATTCAAAACGAAATACAAAATGCCCAAAATACAAAGATGGACTGATGCTCTAGAACGACCTCCTATGTGACTACACAAGTCTCGAATGCTCCTTTACCTCGACCGACAGCGTGTGAACTCCTGGAAAAAGAAAGGAGAAAAGGTAGAGTATAAAAATATTCAGTAAGCAACTTACTTACAGGCTCTCATCGCATCTTTACCCTAGTAGGAATCCACGGTCTTTACTCTAGGTTGTAGAAAGTTCAGGCATTGTCTCTTCTTCTATCTGAGCATTTGGGGAGGCCTCAAAGTTCCAAGCAGATCTTTGATTTGATTCTTACCTGTGGGTTTATACATGTTTTCAAACTTTCTATTCTTTGACTTAGGTAGCATGCTTTGTCTATGCAACGTAATGACCGATGTCCTAGGTTGAGGCGTTAGCTCATAAAGTTCTAATGGGACAGTATGATGTCTGATAATCTAAACATCATCCATAGAAAGTTAGGTAGCATACCCTCCCACAGGATCATAAAGTCACCTTAGTTTTGGGAGAACTTTCAATATTCAAGCCGGCTACTGTGTCAACCTATGTGGTCTCAAGTCCCCACCCAGGATGGGTATACAGTGTAGAGGCTCTATTCAAGACTCCCTAGCCATTTCTACAAGATTGAAGCATCTAGTCATCTTGATGCTCTACTCTAACTGGCCTAGACTTAACTCGTCGGTACTGGTATTGGAGTGGAAAGAGTAGTAGAGACTTCGATACACCGATCATATTGCTAATAGCCTGGAAAGCTATCTTAGTCATTCTTGGATGTCGATGAGGTTTACTAGGTTCCTAGGGATATCAATGTAGTTTAAATCTTATCTCATATTTCCAAGACATCGAGACTAGCTCCTCGGTGCTAATCCAATCTTTAAATGCACTCAGATCTAGACATTTAATCGTCGCTCATAATCATAGGGTGCACGGTCTACCAGAAATGTACTTACTGTTTGCATTTATGCCCTAAAATCTCATAATTAATTATTTAATTTTTAATAATAATTTTGGTTATTATATTTGTAATTTAGTATTATTCATGGTATGAAAAATCTAAGGTTATTAATGACCTTGAGTCGTATGTGGTTGAAATAGATGAGGATCATGTTCAAGTAGTAACCTAAAGGGTCCGTAGTATATGGATAAATTTGGGTGTATTATCCTACTAATATGACTCACTTTGCAATTGTTACAAATGATTTGATCCAAATCGTTCATGTGGAGACATGTGAATGAGGGTATCCTATACAATGAGCTTGTATAAGACTTGACCACGAATACTTAATCTCTCTTTCCAAATCCGTCAATTGAGAAGATTAATATTTTACAAGATAATTATATTTTACTTGATCTTAATCCTAAGTGAATTACAAACTCCTACATGTGAGAGCTTGCCCTTTGATTTACATGGAGAATGGTTTTTGTAGCCAATTTAATATGTCTACCGTTTTGGGGACTTGAACAAATAGAGAGTTGGGAACATAATTTCACGAGATGGAATTCCCTCATATAGGATAAGTAGATGAGTAGTTCTCTTTAATGTTGATTTCGAGACTTGAACAATGGGGTCTCACCCTCACACTGGCCCAAGAGGGACTTGGTTTATGATTAGATCATAAACAAATTGTTAGTAGAAATTAGTGGTACTCAAGGTGAAAGATGTAATTATAGAGATAATAAATTTTGACCAAGCTGTAATTATGAACAATACGTAAATAATCAACTTATAATAATTATATCTTTGAACACAACTTGTCATATAGTACTTGAGTGCAACTATAAACTATAAATTTATAATAAAATGACAAAAGAAATTAATTAATTAAAGAATTTAATTAATTAATTTTTTTTTTTTTTGTAGGGTTAACATGGAGTTTCATAAATTATCATGTTAACCCACATTAATACTAAATATTCAATTTAGTTTTTTTTTTTTTGAAATATAGAGTAAAAATATATATTTAATTTTAAGGATTCTAATTAAAATTTAATATATTTTATATATTAAATACAAATAAAGAAAGGGTTGAAATTAGTATTTAATATATTAAATATAAATGGAGGAAAAATATTTAATTTGAAGGGCTTTTATTAAAATTAAAATTTAATATATTATATTATATTAACATAGGAGAGAGAAATATATTTATGGTATTTAAATTAAATATTTATCTTCACCACAATAAATTAAATTATATATTTAAATTGGAATAAGATTCAAATTAATTAATATATATGGAGATATCTATGATTTAAATGAGATATTATATCCTAATATATTAAATATTTAAATATATTATTTATCAAAAGGATTTTAGGTTTGAACTAAAATACATCCCACATTAAGTAATCTGAATCTTACTTTTTATTGGGTTGATTCCTTATCACTAACCATTTCTTCAGTAGGGCTCTTACAAACTCTTTCTCTCTTACAAACTCTTTCTATTGGGTTGATTCCTTATCACTAACCATTTCTTCAGTAGGGCTCTTACAAACTCTTTCTATTGGGTTGATTCCTTATCACTAACTATTTCTTCAGTAGGGCTCTTACAAACTCCTCATTAAGAAATAGGGGTCAAATTGTTTACCCATTGGATTGATTTAACCGTTTTTTTCTCTTTTACATCATCTTAAAACTCAGTCTCTAAATTCCTTAAAATTCTAAAAGTTTGAACTTAAAACGAAAACTATAAAATTAACTCTCGTCGTCACTCAATTTTACAACTGTGATTTGAAAATGTTGGACCTCATATTTGTGGTATGTCACAAGCATGTGATACTTCTCCAACATGTTTTGTATGAACGCACTTAGATATGATACACACTCCTTTCTTTCTATTAGTTCGTACTTAGATATGATACACACTCCTTTCTTTCTATTAATTCTTAATAGTGTGAGCATGCACTAGCTCAGTCAAATCTAGAGCGTACATATTTGAGAAGTATTTTTAAATACTCAAACCGCATTTACTATTTATTCTCTCAAGAGATCATTACCTTCATCTCGGCCGAGGAACAAGTGCACGACATCAAGAGATTATAATTTCAAGAAAACATGGTAAACATGCATAAATTTCAAAATGTAAGCTCCGTATCCATTTTTCTTTTGATGTCAATAAATTATACGTAAACTAGAAACTTGACAAGTTAGTAAAAAGTCAATGAACTGAACTATGAAGCAGAAGTAGCATTGCAATTCAAGAGTGTATCAACCAACCTTCCATGGGAAATCAAAGGTGATTAATCAATCTCTTGTATAATCAATACCTATTGTAAGTAATCCCTCATGAATCCAATTAGAGAAAACGTTGAAGGAACGCTTTTATCTCATCAATGTACGGAGATCGAGTAGGAATTATATGACCAGAGTCGTGTTCAATTATCACAGAACAACCTGCATCAAAACAAGAAGCAAGGTCTCTGCTCATTTTGTTCGCGATCTGCCTATCATTTCCCTGATCACTACCAAATATGTGAAGTGAGGGGCAGCTGATCACTCCATGCTCCAACTCCGGTATTTGAAGAGGAAACCCCGAACACAACACTGCAAATCGAACGTCTACCGCACCCTTTAGACTCATTTTTCTCGAACAAACTGCAGCAGTCATTGCTGCTCCTTGTGAAAACCCCAAGATCCCATCAAATGGTCCTTTCTCAGAAAATACAGTCTTCAAATACGCCAAAGATTCTTCAAATCCATCAGTTTGTTTCTGGTACTGGAGTGGATCAAATACGGCATCTGCAACTTCCCATTTTGTTTCACTCCTTTCACCTGTATTGTCCTCTGCTATTAACCAAGCAAACTTCTTCTTGCAATGCTCTACTGGTGGAGGACAATTTGGTTGTACCGAAGAAGTCACACAAGTTTCCTGAGGTTCACGGTCTCGGGGATGGTAAATAAACGATAACTCATGAGGTGCATCGACATACACAAACTCCACCATGGTTTTGAGTTTCTTGGCCAATGATGCAGTTCTTCCTTTAAAGCTTGAAGCATTCTGTCTAAATCCATGCAAACATAGGACTCTCAATTTTCTTGGTGACCTACAAACCTAAATAAGAGTTTCAGTTACAACTAAATTAGAGGAAGAACACAGATTGGACCTCCAACCTCTTAGGCTCAGAACAGCAGGGCAAGCAAGTTCTTCTAAGGTTGGACTTTAAATTGCTAAATATCAGTAATATAATTTGATGGAAAACAAAACATGAACACCACATAGAGGATTTGTTGGTAAACACTTCATGGGATCTAAGTATTTTTGAGATAAAGGAGTCGAGGTGACGATATTAAGAATTAACACAGACCTTACCATTACTCCAAGGAAGTTGCTGGGAACCAATTTCGTGATCACTTTGCTGTGAAACTACTTCCAACTTTGTGCTCTGGAATTGTGAAATCGGCCCGCCATCCTTGCCATTCTTCCAGCAGAGCTCACAAACATAAAGGGTGTTCTTCTTCTGAGCCGTGATAACAGGTAGCAGAAGCAGGATTTCACAAATCACAAGAAAGCTAAATGTGATCAGAAATAAGATAATAAGGAGATACGAAAAGTGAATCTTAGAATTCATGTTGTTGCTAAGAAATCACTAAATAATGGAACAGCAAGCCAGATATGATTGAGGGCAAAGAGATTACTATTAGCAGACCTGGCAATTATCACACACCAAAACAAGCATTCGACAATATTTACACCGACAGCGAGAAGAATAATCATCAAAGGGATCTCCACAAATAAGGCAGGTTCCTATGATATCTTCAGTTGAGCTCCCAACTGATATCCTATAAGATATAAACACAGAACTGAATAGTAAGAATGTTTCAGCTCAAATTAAAACATCATTCATTTCTCCAGTTTCCCATGATGCTGCAGTCACCAATTCCTCTTAGAATATTTGATGATTTCAAAAGTTTCAAGAAATCTACTTTATGAACCAAAATATGTTCATAAAATTGCTTGGTCAATACTTGAATGAATATATATATCATATCGAACGTCTTCATCTTTTCAATATTGTCTAAACTTATAGGATGCTGAGGGCGTCAGATATTTCACCTGTGATCAAACACAAAATTCTTTCCTGAAAAAAATCCACCATTGGGAAATTGTTCCAAATAACGTTGTATTCCACCATATAACTGCAGTGAAAAGCACACCATCACCAATATATAAATCACTCCCATGCAAATAAGCTAAAGCGAACTAATGTTTGCTTAAAAAATGTCAACCATAATGCTTACACCATGAACTTGCCAAGAATGAGCTTAAATCTTTTTTCTTTTTCTTTTTTCTTTTTTTTTTTTTTTTTGAGGAAACGAAACTTATCATTGATTAGTGAAAAGAGTTAAATGTTTAGAGATTAGATAAAAAAAAAAAAAAAAAAAAAAAAAATTAGCCTATCATTCATAAGTTAACATCCATACAACCGAAAGTGGGGAAAGTATGTCTATGAATCCAGTATAAATAACGTAAATACGTATGTGAAAGATATAAATCAAGAAAATTTTCATACGATTGCACCTGAAAGACGTTCTGAAATTCAGATCCTTTTGACTTAATATATGCTGAAGCCATCTCACACCTGATTCCGCCAGTGCAATACCTATTAGATAGGGAGAGGATGAAACTTAGGCCATAACGTACTATTCTGAAACCTGCCACTTGAGCTACTAGATAAGCCATTAACAAATCTAATCTATATGCACAAGCACTAACAAACAAGGCTAATATGAAGACATGTTGTATAAGGACAAACTATAATACCTATTCAAATCTAAGACGCTTACGAATTGGAATGCAGACACAAGCAATATCCAAATTTGATTAGAACAGCTGGAAATTGTAGCTCTGACCTTGAAAATAAAAATCGAGCAGTTTTGACTCGACAACACGCACATACTCGCATCCAATTATGCAGACAAAGGAATATAAGGGTCAAACCAAATTACCGAAGTACCCATCATCCAAAAAAATCAACAGATTAAACCACTGTAATAGGTGCTACAACTTTTGGAGCTAGGTCATGAACAATAAGTAAAAGGCATTATGATTTGAAACTTAAAGTTCGAGATAGCTAACTCACATAAGAATTTGTTTCCCTCGCAACTTTTCAGAATTATCATCAATCCAACATGACAAATCACTATACTGCCTAATTTCTGGATCCAGTGTTTCAACGTTTTGTGTTTTGAACTTCCCAACTCTAGTCTCATATAAATTCCTTGCATCCAAAAGAACAACGTCTTTACTATGTATCCGCTTCTTTTCATCCGAAAGTAGCCCTGCAAAGCAGATGATGGTTAATCAAAAGAACTTTATATCCAATTATCTCTGCCCCTGCAATGCATAAACTTATCACTGTTGTTATAAGACAGTAAAGTACCAAATAAAGCAGAAGAGGAGAATTATCTAACCAGCACTCTCAAGAACAGAATGAAATTCAGCAGCAGAGAGATGGGTTCCAGCTTCTGTAATTTCGGGTAACTTCAATAGAGGATTTGAACGAAGGGTGACCAACTCCTGTGAAATATGCAAGTTTCGACAATAAAGTTGCTCAAACTTGTCAGCAAAAAAAATGCTCAAAATTGAAAGGAAGGTACATTTTCTTACTTGGACAACTCGAACTGACAGAGAAGTGAATCCACATTCTCTCGCCACAACGTCATTCATGGGTTGGTGACACGATGCAAGTTTGAAATCAGTCCCATCAAACAAGCTATTCAACTTCATTACAGCAATATGACTCTTCAACGAGCATAACTTCCCACAAACCTAATTGGGAAATAGAAACAAGTTTAAATTGAAAATTCCGAATCAGAGCAACGAAATGAGCAAATAGAGAAAGGAAAAGGAATAAGGAAGTTAAAAGACGCAGACAGTGACGTTGACGCCCTGAGAAGCGAGGCGGACACGGCCGACAAGTCCGAGGGAGATGCAATTGGAGTGGTAGAAGGAAACAAGGTCATCAAGGTCGGAAATTTGGGCGTATTTGTAGTACAAAAGGACGCCAAATTGGTGGTCATCGTCTTCGCCGTTGGCCATTGCGAGTGGCAGAGATCCGAGGAATTGTGAGGGGAAATCGGGACGGCCCGCCTCGACGTCGCCAGAAGAGGGCTTCAGTTTAGGGCATTGGTTAAGCTCATGTCATTGCAATAATTTTTTAAAAGTAATTAATTTTAATTAAATTGAATTTCATTCCAATTTTAAATATGTATTTTTGTTATTCAAACACAATAAATATATTTTTTATTTTTATATTTAGAACACAAATATTTTATTAAATATATTTGACTCTCCTTATATTTAATATAATAAATATTAATTTCAATATTTCAAATTAAATATATTTTTTAATTGTTATATTTAATGTTGTGATACATCATATTGGTTGAGGAAGACAACGAAACACCTTTTATAAAGATAAGGGTGTGGAAATCTTTGGTAAGCTGGAAAGGGAAAGCCACCATTTAAAATTTTCACTTTAACTAAATTGATTTGTTTAGTGTTATTGTGAGTTAGCAAAAGACTTTATGGACCTATAGGTTATAAGTTCAACGATACAAAATCAATTAATCAACTTTCATTCATTAATTATGGGTCACTCCACTATAATATAGACGAGTTTGATCCTTCCCGAGTTGTTCGTAATTATACCTAAGTTAAAAAGAATTATATCTTTCACTTAAGTACACTCGTTCTCTCCTGAACAATTTGTTTATGGTCTAACCATAGACCAAAGTCTCTCTCAAGCTATTGGAAAGGTGGGACCTCATTTTTTAAGTTTTAAAATAAGTGTTGAGTGGAACTACTCATCTAATTATCTTATATGGAAAGGATTAAATTTCATCTCATAATATTATATTATCAACTCTTTATTCGGTCAAGTTCCCAAAATGGTATTTATATTGAATCAGCTACAAAAATTATTCTCGCCCATACAACTCAAAAGTCCGGAATGGTTCTCCCAAGGTCACCGAGCAATTTTTACGAAGGAGCTCCGACGAAATTTCGACTCCAAATGGATTTCGACTTTATTTCTCTAACTCTCTCTCAAAAATCACTCTACTCTCCTCTTCCTTTCTCTCTCTTTTCCTTTTTCTTTCTTTTTCTATTAGTCATTCTTTTATATTTTTCTTGAGTTTTTTTTAGAATTTTCTCTTCTATCTCATCTCTAAATTTGATCTCTAAGACTCTTAATAAAGTCTCGAAAATTTGACTTTAAAGGAAAAAAATCGAATTTTTAATCTCTCTTTAAAATTCGAGTGTTACAATTTGAGAGTCGTATGACTGTAGTGGGACGTTAGATAAGTGTCACTAAGTCTCCTATGTAAACTAATTAGGAAAGTATCTTAATTATGTTAGGCAAAAACATCATTAATCTTTGAAATATAAAAAATTATATTAAAAAAATATGCATGATTATGTTTAATCACGGATGTTATTTTAAACTAAATAACATAACTTATGCAATCAATCAATTATTTTACAACATACCACACAAGCATAATTAAATTAAAACCGTCTAAACATATTTGGCACATCTTAAGAGATCAAAATGTAGGGTTCGAAAACTTTCATGTAAACCTTTTTTTTCGTCACCAGCCACAACAAACTTTGTATCATATGATGTCATGATGTAACTGATTATCACGTTGAAGGCTTTTAATTCACTCAATAGAAGGCTTTTCGTTTGATCAATACAATGTTTACGATTTAAACAATATAGTAACGGAATATATATTTTATTTAAATCACATTTAAATAAAATATCAAAATGTATATTCAATCCATTTCAATCTCATTCAAATTTTAAAAGGCATATTTTATATTATTAAGATATAAAGATATTTGGGGTATATATTTTGTGGTATAATTAGATATGGAATATATCTTAGATATCCGTATTGAGTTAAATATTTTTGCCGTATTTCTAAGAGTTGGTTGGCAGTATATTTTATATTATTTTCAGAATTTGGTTAGTAGTATATTTTCTCTTACTAGTTAGTTGGTAGGTTGTATGCTATTTAAAACATTAATGAAAATCACACTTTCAATCACATTTATGTCTCTCATTCCTAACAGGGTCATAGAGCACTAATCTTGGTGTTCTTAAATATCAAAATTTTATTTAGGGCAGAATCAGCAAATTCAGCTTCAAAACTTCAGATGTTGATTTAGCACATCCTTATTACATTTATCACTCTGATTAACATGCTCTTGTTGCCAAAAAGAAAATTGACTTCATTGATGGCACAATTGGAGAACCATCTTAAGATGCAAATTCAAAAGAAGTTGAACTCGGGAATTAGTGCAACAGTATGATATTATGTTGGTTAATTCATCCCGTTGAAGTAGATATAGCTGAAGGTCTTATTCATGTCAAGACAGCAAGTGTGGGTTGATTTTCACGATCAATTCTCACAAAAGAATGGTCCAGCAATTTTTCAAATACAAAATTTGATAGCAATGATGTCACAGGGAACCATGGCACTGTCAGCATATTTCACCAAACTCAAAGCACTCTGGGATGAATTGGAAGCGCACTGCACACCATTTACTTGTAATCAACGCCAAAGACAATATATTCAAAATTCATCAAGGACAAATCATGTGAACACGGTAATAAAAGTGGTCAAACAATTGATGAGTGTCGAATCCTTAAGTTTCACTGTAAATTTTGTAATAAAATGGGACATATAGAAGATCGATGTCGACAGAAAAATAATTCTGGAAGGGCAGTACAAGGCAATCAACATAGCAATCGTGGATATCGATCATCTGCAAATATGACTGATGTTTCTCAGTTGAATATAGAAGAACAGTCACTTAATTCCATTCCAAATTTTTCTTCTGAGCAATTACAACAGCACAAGCCACTCAATCCTCGTTCTTCTGGTAATTCTGACAGTTGCATCAATGCTGCAGGTTTGTTTCTAGTATCTGCATTATCTATTAACTCTGCTAGTTCTAATTCATGGATTCTCGATAGTGGAGCTACGAATCATATAGCATCCAAAGCTTATGTTATGACTGAACCAAAAGCTGCAATCATATCTACAATGAATTTGCCTAATGGAGGAACAACACGTGTGTCACATACAGGCAATGTTCCCTTTAATCCTGACCTTAAATTAAACAATGTTTTATGTGTGACTTCATTCAATTTAAACTTGATGTCCATCAGCAAACTTACCAATGACTTGAAATGTTGTGTCACCTTCTATCCTGATTCTTGTGTTATGCAGGACTTGGCTACGGAGAAGATGATTAGCTCGGGTAAACAATTCGGAGGTCTCTATCATATTTCTTCATCTCCAATCAAATCTTCCGCTTATAAGTATTTCAGTCATCTAATTTGTGGTATTTACGCCTAGGTCATCCTTCATTTTCTTGTTTTAATTTTCTACTTGATCAATTGTATCTTAATAATGCTACTCTGCGTTTTCTCATAACTGTAGTATTTGCCCGTTAGCAAAACAAACTAGGTTGTATTTTCCAAGAAGCTCAATAAAATAACAACACATTATACCTTTGATCTGTTATATTGTGATGTTTTGGGACCTCATAAAATTCCTATCCATTCTGGTTTGTGTTTTTTTTTCACTATTGTTGATGATTTTACTCAATGTATTGAGTTTTTCTTATGCAACACAAATCAGAAGTACATCATTTGTTAATGAACTTTGTTAAATTCGTTCAAACTCAATTTCATACTACTATCAAGATAGTTCGATCAGACAATGGGACTGAGTTTCTATCTTTGCATCCATTTTTTACTTCTTGTGGCATTGAATTTCAGCGCACTTGTGTCTATACTCCACAACAAAATGGAGTCGTAGAACATAAGCATCTTCATATCCTAAATGTAGCTATGTCTCTTCTCTTTCAGTCACAAGTTCCACTTAATTTTTGGGAGAGTGCATTTTAACTACTGTTTATCTTATAAATAGAACACCATCACCAATGTGATCTACCAAGACACCCTTTAAGCACTCTACAAACAACCACCTACACCTTCTATTCCTTCTCCAGATTCATGATTCATCCTACGAAACTTCCATTTTCCTCCTATTTCATCTCCTCCACCTTCTATTCCTTCTCCAGATTCACCCACTAATTCTAATCCTATCCCATTTGATACATTAGTTCCACTCCGACGTTCTATTCATACCAAACAGCCTCCAACTTGACATAATGATTATGACATGTCTTCTACAGCCAATTATTTAGCCTCGAGCTCAAGTCCCAACACTGGCACTAGGTATCCCCTTCATCATTACCTTTCGTTCTCTCATTTTTCTCCTACTCAACGTGCTTTTCTAGCTCTTATTACAATCAGATAGAACCTAAAACCTATAATGAGGCAGTTGGCGACCCATTATGGCAGCAGGCTATGAATGCTGAAATTGCAGCTTTTGAACGTAATCATGTTTGGTCTCTTGTTCCTGTACCACCTGACCATAAAGCTATTGGGTGTCATTGGGTGTACAAGATTAAATACAACTCTGATGGTTCTGTTGAACGTTATAAAGCTCAGCTGGTAGCAAAAGGATATACTAAGGTGAAAGGTATTGATTACAAAGAGACATTTTCTCCTACAATGAAACTTACTGCACTTCGTTACTTACTCACTATTGTTGCTGCTAAAAAATGGTTCACTCATCAGTTGGATGTTCAAAATGTCTTTTCTCCATGGTAATCTAGACGAAGAAGTCTACCTGTCTTTTCCACCAGGTCTTCCCCGACAGGGGGAGAATATAGTATGTCGGCTACATAAATCTCTTTATGGGTTAAAATAGACTTCTCGCAATTGGTTCTCCATATTCTCTACCACTATACAAAATGCAGGCTACACTCAATCCAAAGCAGATTACTCTTCATTTACTAAGAGTAGAAGTACTTCTTTCACTGCAGTTCTTATCTATGTTGATGATATTTTGTTGACAGACAATTATCTCAAAGAAATTCAACATCTTAAGACTAGTTTACTCGATAAATTCCTTATCAAAGATTTAGGAAATTTGAAATATTTCCTAGGCATTGAATTTTCTCGATCTAGAAAAGAAATTTTTATGTATCAAAGCTATGCTCTAGACATTCTTCAAGGCACAGGTCTTACAGAAGCACGTCCAGAAAAATTTCCTATGGAGAAAATTCTGAAACTTTCTTTAACGGAAGGAGAGAAGTTGAATGATCCAAGTAAATACAAACGGTTGATTGACAGATTAATATATTTAACTATTACTAGGTCTGACATTGTGTATTCAGTTCGTATGCTTAGTCAATTTATGCATGAACCAAGATGATATGAACCAAGAGACATCAATCATACAATATACTTCAATGAAGATGTGAAGAAAATGTTGTTGAAATTATCAAAAAGATATTCCAATTCATGCCACATTGAAGAAGAAGTTTCATTGTTATAAATTTTGGGTAGGTTACAATGTAGAGTAATTTAAAGTTATTGTATTTCATTAATATATTTTAAGACTTTTTATTTACTTTTAGGTTACAATTACATAATTGTTAATTATGGCCATAAAGTATGAATGTTACTAACTCTTGGAATGCCTTTAATAGTTTCTTTTTGAGTCTATATAAAACCATGTATGTTGTAATTGTAAGGAGACTTGGAAAATATATTAAAAGGAGCATGTGTGCTTTCTTTAGCCAATGGCTAAATTTCTTTGCAATTCTATGTAGTTTAGGTTGTATGTAGAATCATTCAAGCTCGACATGATCAATCTTGCTTGTGGAGTGATTCGAATCTCAAACAAGTGTTCTTGCGTTGAGATATTTGATCAACAAGAATCATTCAAGCTAGACATGATCGATCTTGCTTGTGGAGTGATTCGAATCTCAAACAATATTCTTGTCTTGAGATATTCGATCAACAAGGTAATCCAAATCTTACTCCCCTTGTAGTGATTCCTTATCATATCACAAGAAAACCACATTGGGAGGTAGCTCTTCGAGTTCTGAGATACATCAAAGGTACTCCTAGTGAAGGACTTCTACTACCATTTGAAAACAACTTGAGATTACAAGCATATTGCGATTCTGATTGAGGTGATTGTCGAACTTCCAAACGGTCTATTTTTGGGTTCTGCATTTTCGTGGAAAATTCAATTATTTATTGGAAGTCTAAAAAAGCAAACCAATGTGTTTAGATCATTAGCAGAAGCCGAATATCGAGCTATGACAAATACTTTTTTAGAGTTAACTTGACTAAGATACATTCTTAAAGACTTGAAAGTTTTGTTGTCTGAACCAGCATTGTTGTATTGTGATAATCAAGCGACATTACATATAGCTGCCAATCCAGTTTTTCACGAACGTACGAAGCACATTGAAATAGATTGTCATATAGTTCGAAGAAAGTTACAAGCTAGAATCATCAAATCGTGTTATGTTTCAACTAAAATACAATTGGTAGATGTTTTAACTAAAGCTTAAGGAAGACAGCAATTTGATTTTCTAAAAGACAAGTTAAGTGTGATTGACGTACAGTCTCCAACTTGAGGATGAGTATTAAGATATAAAGATATTTGAGGAATATATTTTGTGGTATTATTGTAATTTGCTATGGAATATATTTTGTGGTATTATTGTAATTTGCTATGGAATATATGTTAGATATCCGTAATCGGTTAATATTTTTTTCTCTCATTTTTTTTGGAATTGGTTGGTAGTATATTTTATCTTATTTTCAGGATTTGGTTAGTAGTATATTTTTGTATATTTTATCTTATTTTTAGAATTTGGTTAGTAGTATATTTTCTCTTATTCGTAGAGCTAGTTGGTAGGTTTAATCCTATTTAAACGTTGTGAACATTAATGAAAATCGCACTTTCGATTCCATTTATGTTTCTATTCTTAACATATATTTTAGTATTTAATACATCAAATTGATTACTTGTAGATGTATATAATAAAATTGTGTAAAATTCACAAGAAAAAGTGCAAGTGTACACCATCACAACTAGTAAGTAATAAATAAAATTATCGATTCCACAAAAAATAATTTTTTTTTGTTACATTTGTTGCTGGAAATTAAGTGAATTTTTTCGTATTATTCAAATGGGTCTTGGTGATTTTAAACTAATTAAACAAAATTATGCAAAGTGTCGGCTACTGTCGAAAACCAGAAAACAATGAGAAAATCAACAATAACGAGAAAGGTTCGAGTAAGGGAGATTAAATAGATAAGTTGTTGAATTTTGTGGTGGATTTTAGCTCCTTTTAATAGATTCTCAAGCCCACTCTCGAGGGTCATGCATGGTCATTACTTCCATAATCATTTGGTAATTTCTATTAATAAGACTCTAGGAGAGAATTATTTCTAACGCTTCTATTACCTTCGATTGTCCTTGAAATGGAACTAGAATATTAAATAGAATTTCATTGCTCCCTCTTTTCTTATAAATGAGAGAACAACTCTATATGTAAAGTAACCAACTAAACAAACAACTCTATTGTAGAGTGACCAACTAAACAAAGTAAATCATTAACAACAACTCTTTAATAAATTAAACTTTTAATATACTTAAACTACATAAAACTCTCTCGCTTCCCTTCTAAGGTTTAGCTCTCCATATAAACTGTAGTAAAGGAATTCACATCTTAATCCTGTGAAATTGATAGAATAAGAAAAGAGATTAAAGAAGTGGAGAAAGAAAAGAGAGTAAGGAAATAGAGAGTTTTCATGCTTTGTTGTTATCCTTCAATGGAAGTTCCGTTCCTTTGAGCTCTCACGTCCAACCTCTTTGCCCTAATCTATATTTCTTGGTCTTCTTTTCTTTCTGCGGTCAACAACGGCTGGATTAGGGTTCTTCTTCTTCTTTCTCTCTGGTTTTACAGCAGCAGAGCTCTGTGCTGTCTATTCCAATTTTTCTTCCCAAATATGGCTCTCTTCTTTTTTTTTAGGTATCATTTTCATTTTATATTGTTTGTTTCTTCCCATTTATGGTTGAGAAAGAATAAGTCGTCCACCTAGGATGCTCCTAATCGGGTGGTGTCAATGACCCATGTGACTTGCTGATTCGGATTATAATTTTCATATTAGCCTCAAAAAATTTGCATTTCGTATTGCTTCAGTATCCGGGTCAGCAATTTGTTTCCAGATTGTTGGCAGAGTTGTTTCCAGATTTACTACAAATCATGGTTCAATATAAATGTTCTAAAATTTTACCAAATAACTTGATTAAACGTGTGGTTAGGGGATTTGAGTTGGGATGGGGACGAAGATGGGGATATAATCTTCGTCCTTGACCCCGTTTAACTAACAAGGAGAAATCTTTCTCCTGCTCCTTCTCCCATTCCCCGCCTCATTTAAGGTGATCATTGAAGAACCCTAATTTTGCAGATTAAATAGATATCTCTACTTATGACTTCGTTTATGATTTCTGAGTTGAGATTGACACATAAATCACTTGTTTTCATGTTTGTTGTGAAAAACATGGTGGTGTGATATATGCCGTATGTTGTTTTGTAGCTCCTTAAATGGTAACTCCTTGTTAAGTTGTCACAACCCAATTTTTTAGACTTGGAATTGCCGACCATGATTGAAAAGACAAAGAACAAAAGCAAATAAAAAAAAAAGTAAAATAAAATAAAAGGTAAAAATGGGACAAAATTTAAATTAAATTAAAATGAACTCCAATTACAATGCCATATTATTCAAATTTATTACAAATGAGAAAACGTGTTTGAGATACAGTTACAAAACGAAATACAAAAGACTTAAAATATAGGACGTTTTCCCATTTGTAATAAATTTGAACAAAATGACCCCTGTGACCTTGGGCTGTTATCTGCTACCAAAGGACTCAAAATACTAAAAATATCTGCTAGCGGTGGGTTTGGACTGTTACAATTACTAGAGCGACCCCCTTTGTGATCTCGTAACTCTCGAACGCTCCCCCACCTCGACCAACAACCTATGAATACCTAAAAAAAAAAGAAGGGGTGAGTATAAAAATACTCAATAAGCAACCTACTTATAGGCTCTCTTCACATCCTTAACCTAGTTGGTATTCATAGACTTTACTCTAAGCTCTAGGAAGTTTGAGCCTAATCTCTACTACTATCTGCGTATCTAGAGAGACCTCAAAGCTCAGGGCAGTTCTTTAATTTGAAACTTACCTCTAGGGGTTTATATAGGTTTTTCAACTTTTCTGTTTTTTTGACTTAGGTAGCTTGCTTTACTTACATAATGAATGATCGATATCCTTGGTTGAGACGTTGCCTCATAAAGTTCTGATAGAACAGTATGATGTTTGCTAGTCTAAACATCATTCATGGGAGGTTAGTTGGCGGACCCTCCCACAGGACCATAAAGTCACCTAAGTTTCGGGGGAGCGACCCCGTGTGCCGGCCAGCTATTGGGTCAACCTATGTGGTCCCATGTCACCCCTCTCAGGAACGAGTTTACAACTTAGTGGCCTTGTTTAGGTGACCGGTAATAGCCCAAAAAAGAAAAATCATAAATAAATAAATAAACAAACAAAGAAATAAACAAATAAAAATAATTATAAAAAAAATTACGTTAAAAATAATAATAAAAAATAAATAAACAAAAAAAGAGAAACACCATTCCCCATTTCTCTCCACTAACCTCTCCTTTCTTTCCGAGTTATCTCTCCTCAACCCACCCCAAACAAATCACAGTTTGCAAAAAGAAACAAAAAAACAACAATGGCCAGATTTAATTTGAGAAAAAAATGAGAATGACTTTACCCAATTGAGATTCACGGGACCAAGATTTACAAGAAGATAAATCTGATTATATATTAAATCTTAATTTTCTTTTGTCCCATTTTTTTAGAAATCACAGCCAATTATAATTAGATCTTCATCAAATCATTACCCTTGTTTAGTTTTGAGTTAGAAACTAAATGTCAATCATTTATATGAATTCTAGTAAATTAGTCAATTTATATCAGTAGATAAATGAATAGCTTAAAAATAAAATGGTCAACAAAATTTGTGAACAAAATTTGTGAACAGAATTCAAGTGTTAACCCAATGAGAAGAAAAGAAAACACAGATATAAAAAAAAGATTTGGAAACAAGGATCCACTAGAAATCTGGAATACATGTGAACAAAATTAAAAGGCAATAATTTTATAGAGTTCAAACTTGAAACTGATATCATGGGCTCACATAAGTTGGTTTGGATTTCAAATGACAGAATCGAACTTTCATTAAGGATAACTTCGAGACATCAACCTAAGCTAATCAGATAAGTAGCCTTACTATCGGCATTGTTATATTTGATGTTGACACGTGCCCGTGGTTCTGCCCGTGTCATATATACTGATATGTGTGAATTATTTGTGAATTGATATGCTTATGATATGTTATGTATATGTTATGATATGTGAATTGTATGATAATAATCACGGTACGATGTGCTCAATGATATGTTTGAGATAGGATACGAGAAGGATGCACAAAACGAAATGTAACGATAGGAGTAAGATACGTTCATGAAACGTTAAGGTTAGGTTACATACCGAAGTGGTATAGATATGAGAGATTGATAAAAGAATACGGTTAGGTTATGAGTAGAAAGGGATAGGTTTGTGATAGATTGATAGAACGATAGCGTTAGGATACGTTCCTGTGATGATAGGACTAAGGTACGTTCATGTAACGATATGACTGTGATAGGTATAAGAACGTTGAGACTATGATAAATTAGGGAACGATATGACCACGAAGTGTTTACGATATGATATGATTATGATACGACATGTGAATGATGGATAGATATATGTTGTCCTATGATATGAAATATGTTATGGTACGAGATATGTGATAAATTGACATGTTTATGATATGATATATTGTGATGCAATATGTTATGGTATGATATGTATATGATGAAATGTTATGTTAAAAACATGAAATGTTACATTATGTCTCCTAAATTGTGTGTATACAACATGATATGAATGACATGAAATCACGATAAATGGCATGAAATATAACCCCGTTAGAATTATGTATGATATGAGAACTGAAGAACGAGAAACGATATGATATGAATGATGAACGATATGTGAAATGATATGAAAAATGATACAATATGTACAGAACGCTAGCAAGGTTGTATTAAATGATAATGAAAACGGAAAAATGTTGAGACCTCATGCATTATGTGTGCTCATGCATTGAGGGATACCCCTATTCCATCACGAGGGTACGGACGCGTACATCCACTAGGCAGGCGAAGTATCATTATGTTTTACATAATGCTGCCGTGACGGTTACTAATTCTCATGGGTGTCGGCAGAAGGAGAGCTACCAGAGAAGGCTCGTCTGACAAGAAAAGGGGCCCCAGTGGTGTGCGAACTGTTTGGTGAGCCCATACCCGCACGTATGGGCTGTGTGTAGAGTATATGGTACACATCCAAGTTGCCCAATTAGAATAGTGCCGTAGGAAAAATAGACTAATATGATAGGTCCTGTCATTGGATTCGCATGTTTTTGCATTTAACCCCAATAGTGGGGTCACTTACTGAGTATTTCTTAAAATACTCAAGCCACGTGCTACCTCTATTTCAGGTTAAGGTAAGGCATTTCTGTACGGCTGACGACGGCATCGTAACTCGAGACCATGGCACATGCATAGGGTAGTCGTATTATTTTCTTAGACTTAGGCTAGAATATGATGTTTTTTATTTGAACGTTTATTTATTTTATTTAGTCTTTTGTTGTGTTGTTTTTGAAAGTGTTTTCAAAACACGTAAGTCCATGACAGTGTTTTAAGCTGAAGGTTATGTTTTATGAAAGTTTAAATGAAGTATTTCCGCATTCATGTTTATGACATGTATACAGTAGCGACCTTAAATTAAGTAGAAAATTTCGGGTCTTTACAATGGTGACTCCTACTATCACTTCCACGTCAAGGCTGTGTCGGAGAGGAAAGGGTTACGTCGTCGTGTCGCAACTTCCCCCGACGGTTTGCTTCTACTCGTTTTGTCCCTCTTCTTCTTTTCTTTTTTTTTTTTTTTTTTTTTTTTTTTGTGTGGGTAGACTGTAGAGTGGGACAAAAGCGTTTGAGTTGAGGATGAAGGACGTGATAGGGTAGATCACGAGATTTCCAGCAGAATTGATTTTTTTTTTTTTAAATTGAACTATTACAGGAATGCTTGCATGCTAGCACGTCCTAACCATCCCTACAAGTATTACTTGAGAACAATCTGATTCTTTTTTTTTTTTTTTTTTTGTGGGTAGACTGTAGAGTGGGACAAAAGCGTTTGAGTTGAGGATGAAGGACGTGATAGGGTAGATCGCGAGATTTCCAGCAGAATTGATTTTTTTTTTTTAAATTGAACTGTTACAGGAATGCTTGCATGCTAGCACGTCCTAACCATCCCTACAAGTATTACTTGAGAACAATCTGATTCTTTTTTTTTTTTTTTTTGTGGGTAGACTGTAGAGTGGGACAAAAGCGTTTGAGTTGAGGATGAAGGACGTGATAGGGTAGATCGCGAGATTTCCAGCAGAATTGATTTTTTTTTTTTTAAATTGAACTGTTACAGGAATGCTTGCATGCTAGCACGTCCTAACCATCCCTACAAGTATTACTTGAGAACAATCTGATTCTTTTTTTTTTTTTTTTTGTGGGTAGACTGTAGAGTGGGACAAAAGCGTTTGAGTTGAGGATGAAGGACGTGATAGGGTAGATCGCGAGATTTCCAGCAGAATTGATTTTTTTTTTTTAAATTGAACTGTTACAGGAATGCTTGCATGCTAGCACGTCCTAACCATCCCTACAAGTATTACTTGAGAACAATCTGATTCTTTTTTTTTTTTTTTTTTGTGGGTAGACTGTAGAGTGGGACAAAAGCGTTTGAGTTGAGGATGAAGGACGTGATAGGGTAGATCGCGAGATTTCCAGCAGAATTGATTTTTTTTTTTTAAATTGAACTGTTACAGGAATGCTTGCATGCTAGCACGTCCTAACCATCCCTACAAGTATTACTTGAGAACAATCTGAATGACTACTTAATTGGATGACATGTGTCTTCCTTAGTTTTTATGTGGGTTAGAAGCTCCAAATTTTTTGAAATTTCTCTAATAGGTCCTAATTCAAGTCACAACAAGATCAATATTGAAGTCGGGATAAAAAATGTCAAACAAAGGTTGAATGGACGAAAAAGGAGTTCAGCATGTGCCTCACTTGCCTGTACACATGCCTGGAGGGCCCTTTATATGCGTAGTTATGTGCAAGTATGCATGTGCCTATCGGAGAAGTGACAGATTTGAGCGCTAGACTGAACTTAACTATGAGATTGGTGGGGTGTCGTCCAATTTAACAAGGTAAAGGTTCCGAAGTCCAAGTCCTTATGTGGGATTTGAGATGCCAAGGCTCTAAAGAACTTTATCTTTGACCTCGAAAAGTACTTTCAAGGCAAAAATACCGTGGTAGAACAAGCAAAAGTCACGTTGGCAGCAACACTTTCTTTCAAATAGTTTTCAATGCATTTTATCGCTCACATTTTCTAAAACATTTCTCTCAAATGTGACCCAAGGCTTGAGCATACACCAATATTGTCAGCAAAATTTGACTTTTACACCATTGACTTGTTCATTGGGTTAAAACAAGTGTCGCACAATCGTTATCCCACTGCCACAAGAGTAGTGACACAAGACACGCATCTCCTCTCTTCTATTGACACGTAGCTCATACCATCGTCTGACGTGCAAAGCCTCTCACAAATCGACATATGTCCCACTCCTTCGTTGACGCGCTTCGCGTTGATTGCCTGACACATTTTTGTCCCTTCACCGCTTGCATATGAATTATCCAAATTTCAATTAATTTTCTATTATTTTCAATTTTCTTTGAATTTCTATAATTTTTGCTACGTCATTCAAATCAACTTGGTTCCTTCACCAACTTGTAGAGTTTTAATTCGTATATTAAGAGTGATTTTTCTTGTAAGTTTTAATCAACTATAAAAGGAAACAAACACGCTCAAAGTTGGTAGAAGACCATGTTCATACCATTTTAAGGTTCACCGAAACTCTGACTTCTAGTCCGATTCAACTCTGGCATCTTTCACAAAATTTATGCACAATCCCATCAAGAATCATAACTAGGCAAGGAGGGTCAAAATGACGATATTACCCCATTATTTTCTTTTATATTTTTTTTTTGAGTTTCTAGAATTTTTCTCTTTTACCTCAATTTAAAATTTGATTTCTAAGGTTTCCAATAAAATTCTAGAAGTTTAAACTTAAATCCAATTTTTTTTTGTGGGGTTGAGAACCTTCGTGAGCTTGGTAATGAAGAAAAGTGTTCGTTAATTTACTTTTATAGTTAGAGTTTAATTTTCTATATTTTATTCTTTTCCAAAATTTCTTATTATTAAACTAAATTAATAAAAATATGAACGAAGTATACTTCTTCAACTTTTAAGACTTTTAAGAGTATTAACAATCCCTTAAATTAAAAAAAAAAACCTTTAAACTAAAAATAAAAAATAAAAAATATAATTTCAGATGAAAATAATTAATACAATATTTTAAAAATACATTTTAACTTTTAAAATACTTTTAATAATGATTGAAAAATACTATTAAACTTTAGCTTAGTTTTTTTTCATTTTTTTTACTTCACAAATATATTTAAACTTTTAAATAAAAAAAGAAGAAGATAAATATGTTTTTTGAGCGTTTTTTTTTTTACCTTTGATTACATTGTTAAAAACTTCAAAAATATTAATACTCTTAAAGTTAAAGAAAAAATTTATACGATGAATAGATAGACGGTTTGAATCCATAATTGACGGTAAGTACTTGTTCTAAACTTCTTTTTTTATAAGGGTTAATGATTAATGCTAGTTTTTAAATTTTATAGTATTCTTTAAAAACTTGTTAGTAATAGTAGAAATATTTTTAATTTTTTAGTGATATTTTGATTGATGTAGTCTTATTATTAATTTAATATAAAATTTACCAATTGTACACAAATTTGAACTTAGAAGTTACAATGGAGTTGGTGAAGTTGCCATAGAAGGTTTCATTTTGTGTTGGATTAATATGAACAGATTAATCCATGAATCGATAGCCCATGGTAGCACAAAATCATTCAATGCCCTCATAAATCGCCTCTCTTCTCAAGCCGCTCACCACCAAGTTCTTCGAACCTACATTTCTATGCTAAACACAAATACCCCCCCAGATGCTTACACGTTTCCCAGCCTTCTCAAAGCTTGTACCCTTTTGAACTCGTTTTCAAATGGCCTCTCGATTCATCAATCTGTCATCGTTAATGGCCTCTCTCATGATTCCTATATTGGGTCTTCGCTCATTAGTTTCTACGCGAAATTTGGGTGCATTCATCTTGGTCGCAAGGTGTTCGATACAATGCCTGAAAGAAACGTTGTTCCTTGGACTGCCATTATTGGGTGCTATTCACGGCAGGGAGACGTTGGCATTGCGTTTACAATGTTCAAACAAATGCGGGACAATGAAATCCACCCCACTTCTGTTACCTTGTTGAGTCTTCTCCCTGGAATTTCAGAGCTTCCCCTTCTGCAAGGTTTGCATTGTTTGATTATTTTATATGGTTTTGGTTCAGATTTAGCTCTATCAAACTCCATGGTGAGTATGTATGGTAGATGTGGCAGCATTGATTATGCAAGAAGTTTGTTTGAGTCAATGGATTCTAGAGACATAGTTTCTTGGAATTCATTATTATCAGCCTATTCGAAAATTGTAGGTATTGTAGAAATACTGCAGCTTGTACATGATATGAGGATTGAAGGCATCAAACCTGATAAGCGGACATTTTGCTCTGTTTTGTCTGCCTCTGCCACAAAATGTGATATTAGATTAGGTAAGTTGGTGCACGGCTTGGTTCTTAAACATGGGTTAGATATGGATCAACAAGTAGAGACCACACTCGTAGTTTTGTACTTGAAATGTAGCTGTTTGGATTTTGCGCTTAAAGTTTTCGAATCATCTATTGAAAAGGATGTTGTCCTGTGGACTGCAATGATTTCAGGACTCGTTCAAAACGATTGTTCTGACAAGGCATTGGATGTCTTCTATCACATGGTGGAATCAAACGTAGAGCTGGGTACTGCTACCTTGGCTAGTGTTCTGGCAGCTTGTGCTCAACTTGGTTGTTACCATATTGGTACCTCAATTCATGGTTATATATTAAGGCAAGGAATAATGTTTGACATCCCTGCTCAAAACTCCCTTGTCACCATGTATGCAAAGTGTAATAGGTTGGAGCAAAGCTGTGCACTTTTTAATAAGATGGTTGAAAAGAATTTGGTTTCTTGGAATGCGATTATTGCTGGACATGCGAAAAATGGTTATTTGAGCAAGGCTATCTTTTTCTTCAGTGAAATGAGAACAACAAGCTTTGAAAGGCCTGACTCAATAACTATGACCTCACTTCTTCAAGCTTGTGGTTCTGCTGGTGCACTTTGTCAGGGAAAGTGGATTCACAACTTCATTTTTAGAAGTTCGCTTATTCCGTGCATTATGACCGAAACAGCGCTAGTTGATATGTACTTCAAATGTGGAGACGTAGAGAATGCTCAAAAGTGTTTCGACTATATGTTGCAAAAAGATCTTGTAACATGGAGCACACTTATTACTGGATATGGCTTTAATGGAAAAGGGGAAATTGCTTTGAGAAAATATTCAGAGTTTCTTGGCACTGGGATGGAACCAAATCATGTTATTTTCCTTTCAGTTCTTTCTGCTTGCAGCCATAGTGGGCTTATTAACCAAGGTTTGAGCATATACGAGTCGATGACTAAAGATTTCAGTATGCCAACAAATCTCGAGCACCGAGCTTGTATCATTGACCTCCTTAGTCGAGCTGGAAAGGTTGAAGAGGCATATAGCTTCTATAATATGATGTTTGAAGAACCCTCAATAGATGTTTTAGGCATACTCCTCGACGCTTGTCGTGTAAATGGCAGTGTCAAACTGGGTGAGGTTATTGCTAGAGATATGTTTGAATTGAAGCCTGTGGATGCTGGAAACTATGTGCAACTGGCTCATAGTTATGCCTCCACTAGTAGATGGGATGGAGTGGAGGTGACATGGACCCAAATGAGATCTCTTGGTCTAAAAAAGCTTCCTGGATGGAGTTCTATTGAGGTTCATGGAACCAGTTTTACATTTTTTTCAGTTCACAATTCGCATCCTAAGATTGAAGAGATAGTCTGGACGGTGAAATCATTGAGCAAGGATATTGGAAAGATGCATATTGAAAGTGAAATTAGCCTGGATTGTATTGAAATTTCATGAGAGCAAATCCTCCTCCTCCTCCCCCACTCTTAACCATCATACGTCAGAATTGACCGCAAAGTCCGATTTTCGACGGCTGACTTGTTCGCTGGATTAGAACAAGTGCTGCACAATCGCCAAGTTCGCTACCTCAAAAGTGTGATTGTGACACGAAGCATCCCATCTAGATGAGTAATAACATGGATATCATGATACACTGCGGGGTGAGAGGTCAAGGGCCACCTTGGACATGGTTAGAGTATTACCTAAAATTCTTGGGTGTCTTAGTCATTCTTCGGACCTTACAGAATCACGCTTTGAATCTTTATCAACTAATTACTGGAGATATATTGTGGGTTGATAAAGCTGATGCCTTACATCATACAATATGTCATACTGAGGAAAATTGTTATTGGGGTTGATTGTGAGTGGAAACATAAATATATAAAGGGCAACAAACCAAACAATGTAATCAGCAACAAATTCCTGCTACTCTCTGTAAGCGCTTTTCTCCTCCAATTCCATTCTTGTGTCCTTAGTATCTGTACCACTGGTTATTTATTGTTCTATCTCATAAGAACAGTGAATTAGTGCACCTATTATTATGCTTGTTTGGACCATCAGAACTTTTATTGGTATTGGTGTTTAATCTGTTGGATGCAGAGTATTTTGTTTGTGGGTAGCTGCCGTCCAAACTGTACTTATGGGTTATCTTTGTATATTTATTAGGGCAATAGGGTATGCTGTGTTGTGCCTATTTAGTTTTGTACGAGAATTGACTTCTGATGTTTTATTATGTGCACTTCTTTCTTTGGTTTCATCACATTTATTTTCAGGTATCTATTTATTATGCAAATTGCTTCCAAGGAAATGGTTTTCATCTGAGTTGATATAGTTATACGAGGATGTCCCCAACATTCTACATAATTGTCTGACCCGCAACTCGCAGTCATCTAGAAGTTTGAAGGTAAGTGATATCTGAATGTTCAACTTCTCCGAACATGAAGTTTTGCTGTTATTGATGAAACTGATGATGTTGTAGGAGTAGAAATACGTTAATTGTTGAGCTAAGCTCATGTTTTGTACCGTACGTCCGTAAAGAATTACTTGATATCTTAAGAAGTGTCTGTATTGCTACTGCATCTCTATTTTCACATTTATGTTTTCTAAAATTGCTAATTTGGAGTAGCTGGGCTTTTGTTTTTGTAAGATACAAATTATTTAGTGATAGAAAGTGAATTATACAAAAATGGAGATGAGATATCTCCATAAGAGCGAAGGGCTAGAAAAAAGACTCCTAATTAGCCAGAATATGAACAATATCATAATTACAACAAAGTTAGAAAAGAGAACACCAGATGGAGGTAAAGAACTTAGATAGAATCCAATGGATCGTCCCTGTTTGTCACCTTCTCTTTGAATACCCTCTAGGGAGTTCCAAAAAACAACTGAAAAAGGGCCTCATCTCTGTTTTTGTACCAGCACCAACTAAGCCCAAAGCAATTGACGCTGCCTCATTGCTTGATCTAGATAAGACACCAATTAGGAAACAAGTAGCAATTCCGCCCCACCCTCTTTGAAGAACATCCCCAATGTTTAATTTTCCTTGAGCAAGGACCAAAAGGAATACTTTCACTTGCTTCAGAACTTTGTTCGAGTAGCCTACAAATTTGAATTGTCCCATTCATATGAATCATTTCAGTTTTTTTTTTTTTTTTTTTTTTTTTTTTCCCCTTTCCACATAGTATTAGGAAATATTTATGAATTTTGTAAAGGAAGTGATACTATCTCATGCTCACAGTTGTTTACCACTTACAAGATGTCTTTCTCATGTTGTGTTCCCTTGTAGATTCTAATTTTTCTTTTAATTCCTCTTCCAAAGAGGTTACATAAAATAATAATTAAAGCAGAGTAGTATTGTTGAATGTTTAGCAGCTAGAATATGCGGCTTTTGGTGCTGTTGTGTTCATCCATATCTTCCGACATGTTCGAGATCAATCACAATCATCTTGTAAGTCTTCTGTTTCTTACATTTGTTAAGAGTTGGCCAAATGTGAAAAATTTGGATCCTAATCCAAAACGAAGCAAAATGAAAAACAAAAGCAGAAGGGAAGCAGAGATTGCAATGAAGTTGAATATCCTGATTCTTATGGTACACTTCTATCCTTGTGCACATATTCATTTAAACCAGAATTATATGTTAATCCTCCCCCATGTGTTTGCATTGGAATAGCCAGTGTGTTTATGTGAATATGGATGATGCAGGAAATTATGTGTTTGAATATCCTCCTCATACTTATATCACAGTTCTTTTTTTTCATATATATTTTTCTGGAACCGAACTATCAGGTGGATCATATTGCTCTCCTCAAACTAAACCAGAATCAATTTTATAACTTATATAATTACTGATTTAGTTAAACACTGTATTTCAGTTGATTTAATATATCATTAATCAAGCTGAATCCTTCATATATCTACATTGAATATTAATCATAAATTCTTGCTTTATTCTAGGGAAAATAACCCATTGAATATTATCAGTTTAGGTCAATTTGCAACAAATCTCAGTGAAGACCTTCACAGCTATCTAAAGATATTTCCCAGTATTTGTAACACATTCGAGATGGTAGAAGGTTCTCAAATGATATTTTCCGTCTCAAATTATTTCTGTTTTCTGTATGGGGCAACGTAGAATATTACCACACTCATTTCCTCCATACTCTAACAACATCTTAGGAAGACTTTGCACAAAAAAATTATCTAGAACAAGAAAATCGAGTACAAATCATCCTCCCGGTCTTCACTCCTTGGAACTGAAAACTCCTTCCCAATAGGTTTCCAAATATTCTCTCTTTCTTATGACAATCATCAATATCGACATGATGAATAGGCACCCAATCCATACTAAGGATAATGTCATCATCATACATATTTAGTACTATTAACTTGTTGATCAGATATGAAGATAGTTGGCTTGGATTGTTATTTACCCTTAGAAGTTCAAAAGCTAGCTAGCATTAGTTTGAGAAGTTTGGTTTGAAGTGACAACGTGGGGTGAAGCGGGTAGAATATAGAAGTTTATGTGGCCGATTGGCCAATGAGTTGAAGCTATTGGACCTGGATCTCTCAATTGACTTAGCCCCCCGCAAAACTATGATACTCCCTCAACCCTACTCCTCTAAAATTTCTCTCTCTCCCATATATCCGGCAAGGAATGCATGAAACCTTGCAGAAAGGTATTCAAGGTATGTCATAGGGAACACATGAAACCTTAGATGCAGGTATCCAACTATGTCGCGGAGAATGCATGAAACTTCGGACTTAGGTCAAAATCGAGTTGTTCACTAGGCATAGGACCCCACAAGTCTCCTAGGGGAGTGTCTAAGGGACAAGAACCAAGACCTAAGTGCAAAGAACCCTAGACCAAAGTCCTTGCTACAAAACCATGTACCAAAAAGGGTTACCCTAAAAGAAAAGACGTTAAAGGAGATAGTTAAATTACTTGTGAGTGAATTTGGTTGGTACTAGAAGTACAACAGTTTCAAGGAGTATAATAGTGGTATTACAAAGGAGGAGGGTAGACGTGTTATTGTAGGATGTTAGGAAATTATGTGTCAACAAGTAAGAGTCGTGTGACAAATACTTCATGAATTATGACGACCCAAGGACAATAAGGTTCTTGCAACTTCTGAGCATTCCAGAGTGGAAACAGGAAAATGTAGTAAGGGACTTCATTGTAGGCTTACAAGAACTTTGAAAGGACATACAGTGATGTGGACAATCATCGACAGACTTACCAAGTTCGGATACTCATTTCCAAAAAGGGATACCTACTGTAGCTAGTTGGGCACAATTATATATGAAATATATTATTAGATTGTATAAAGTGTCTGTGTTAATAGAATCAGATCATAACCCATGCTTCACATCTAATTTCTAGCATAGTTTTCAGAAAGTGTTGGGCACCGAGTTGAATTCTAACACTGTTTTTTACCTACAAACAGACAAACAGACCTAACGTTTGAGTCAAATGTCAAAAAGACTTACATGTCAATGTGTTGAATTTCTCAAGCAGTTGAGACTCCAAGATGTACCTCATGGAATTCACCTATACTAATAACTTTCCAACAACCGTTTACATGGATAGTTTGAGGCTCTGCACAGGTAATGATGCATATTCTTAGTATATTGGGATGAAGTGGATGAACGCGAACTGTTAGGGACAAGTTGGTTCAAGCCACCAATGAAGCCATGTTAAAGGTCAATGCAAGAATGCGTACGGCTCAAGATAGACAGAAGATTATACTGATGTGAGGCGTAGAGACTTGGCGATTGAGATAGGCTAATAAGGCAACCCTAATCCTCAACCCAACGATCCAAGCTTTTGTTGAAGCAAGAACTCTTTAATCAAAGAAATTAACACATTTTTATACAAAATTTGGATCAACCAAGAGATAAGGATAGAATTAGATTACCTCTTAAAATCAAAGATCTAGAAGCAAAATAGGAGTCTTGTTCTAAATTGAATCACTCCACAATCGAACTTGATCAAGGCTTGATTGAATGGCTCTTAAAATCAAAGATCTAGAAGCAAGGTAGGAGTCTTGTTCTAAATTGAATCACTCCACAATCGAACTTGATCAAGGCTTGATTGAAAGACTCAAATGCAATTTTCCACAACAATTGCTTGAAACTTAGAAATGATAAGGATGGTGCTCAAATTTCTAAGGGTGAAAGTCTAAACTTGAGAGCTTAATTTCATTCATCCAAAATCTGCCTTTTGCATAGTAATTTGTGGGTATTTATAGTCTCCTTACAACAGAAACTTTCAACTCTTCAAATACTCACTAAAGAAGTTAGTGGCCATGATTGGTGAGGTACTCTCACTACCCTTTAAATCTCCACAAAAATAGAAGTTATGACCACTTTGACAAGTAAATTCCCACCTTTTTGCCAATTACAAGAAATTATGGAATTAAAATAGTAAATAAACTTTTCTACAAATTATCACTCAAGTGCTAGTTATAATAACCTCATTTGCTACTTCAACCGTGTAAATATTCACTTTCGAAGCTCCAAATGGTCTTTCCTCAATCGAATCAGCTTGTAACACATGAAATAAAGGTTGAACTGAGCCTATCCAATTTTATAGATAATGAATGAATGCTTATTGAATATTCTTGGCTTTGGATTGTGTAATAGGTCCAGTTAGAACATTTGGAACACCATGATCCTTATCATCTTCCCCTCTTCAAAATGATTCGTCATCGAATCAGGAAAATCATCACCTACATCAAAAGGACTCAAGTCGGCAACATTGAAAATAGAATGTACTGAAAATTCTTCCTGAAGATCAATTTTATAGGCATTGTTATTAAAAGAACTTGGTAAGGGCCATCTCTCTTGGATATAACTTTGTCTTCCTTTGAGATGGAAATCGCTCATTGCGAAAATGTATCCAAACCCAATCACTGGGTTGAAAAATGATTTCCTTTTATCCTTTGTTAATTCTTGAAGCAACTCTGAAATTTTGTTTCTCAATTCTCTCTTTGTGCAATGTTTTGATCAAATTTGTCTTATTTGTGGCGGCTTTGCTCACAAAAATATCAGAAGAAATAAGAAGCAAATCAAGAGGTGTAAGTGGTTTAAATTCGTAAACAACTTCAAAAGGAGAACAATGAGTGGTACTATGAATTACTCTTCTATTATATGCAAACTCTACAAATGGCAAACATTCGTCTCAAGACTTAATACTCTTAAAAATAATATTCCCAAGTAACACTCCTAATGTCTATTAACCACCTCAGTTTGCTCATCAGCCTGACGATGACATGTAGTTGAAAACAACAACTTGGTACCCAATTTACCCCTAAATACTTTCCAAAAGTGACTTAAAAATTTAACATCACTATCACTAACAATTATTGTAGGGATTCCATGCAATCTTACTACTTCCCCAAAGAATAAGTCAGCAACATGTTTTGCATTATTCGTTTTGTTGTATGCAATAAAATGAGTCATTTTACTAAATTTGTCTACCACAACAAAAATACTATCTTTACCTTTTTTGTGTGTGGGAAACCAAGAACAAAATCCATAGATATATTAGTCCAAGGTTCGTTAGGTACATTCAAAGGATTATACAATCCATTTGGTTGTTATCTAGATTTAACTTCTTTGCATTTCAAACATTGACTACAAAACTTATGAACATCGTGCTCCATCTTTGGCCAAAAAAGTGTTCATGCAACATATTATAAATTTTATTAATCCCTGTTTCTTTTACAAGCAAATCTCTTATTTCATTTAGGAATACAAGACTTACTTTTCTTAAATATGTTGGGATTAATAAAACTTATAATATGTTGCATGAACACTTCTTTTGTCTAAAGATGAAACACAATGTTCATAAATTTTGTAGTCAATGTTTTAAATGCAAAGAGACTAAATCTAGATCACAACCAAATTGATTGTTTATTCCTTTGAATGTACTTAATGAACCTTGGACTAATATATCTATGGATTTTGTTCTTGGTTTGTCGTACACTAAAAAGGGTAAAGATAATATTTTTGTTATGGTAGAATGATTTAGTAAAATGACTCATTTTATTGCATACAACAAGATGGATGATGCCCTGCCTTATTCTTTAGGGGAGTAGCGAGATTACAAGGAATCCCTAGAATAATTGTTAGTGATAGGGATATCAAATTTTTAAGTCACTCTTAAAAAGTATTGTGGGGTAAATTGGGTACCAAGTTGTTGTTTTCAACTACATATTATCCTCAGACTGATGGGTAAACTGAGGTGGTTAATCGAACATTAGGAGCGTTGCTTAGGACTATTATTTATAAAAATATTAAGTCTTGGGACGAATGTTTGTCATTTATAGAGTTTGCATATAATAGAGCAATTCATAGTACCACTCATTATTCTTCTTTTGAAGTTGTTTATGGATTTAATCCACTTATGCCTCTTAATTCGCTTCCTATTCCTTCTAAAATTTTTGTGAGTGAAGCCGCCACATGGAAGACAGATTTGGTCAAAACATTGCACAACGAGGTGAATGAGAGAATTGAGAAACAAAATTTCAAAATTGCTTCAAGAATTAACAAATGATGGAAAGAAATCATTTTCAACCCGGTGACTGGGTTTGGATATGTTTTCGCAAGGAGCGATTCTCATCTTAAAAGAAGACAAAGTTATCCAAGAGGGGATGACCCTTATCAAGTTATTGAAAGAATTAATAACAATGCTTATAAAATTGATCTTCCCAAAAAAATTTCAGTACATTCTACTTTCAATGTTGCTGACTTGAGTCCTTTTGATGTAGGTGATGATTTTCCTGATTCGAGGACGATTTTTTTTTGAAGAGGGGGAGATGATAAGGATCACGGTGTTCCAAATGTTTCAACTGGACCTACATGATCCAAGACCAAGAAGATTCAACAAGTATTCATTCTTCATCTACAAAATTGGATAGCCTTGGTTCAACCGTTATTTCATGTGTTACAACTTGATTTGATTGAGGAAGGAACATTTGAAACTTCGGTCGAAGTAGTGGATGAAGTTGCTATAAATTGCACTTGATTGATAAGTTGTTAGAAAACTTTATTTATTATTTTTAATTTCATAATTTCTTGTAGTAGACTAATTATGGACTTATCGTTAAATCATATTTGCATATTTGCAAATATAGCAATTTTATATAATTCTGATTATTAATATTTTTGTTTTTCCAATTTTACTCTCGTTTTAATTTGACGTTCGCGCGCGCATACGCTTCTTCTTCTTCATTCTTTCGTTGTCTCTTCGCTTGGTGAGAAGTTACTTGTCAAGTAATTTTTTTTTTGGAGATTTAAAGAAAGTGGGAGTAAATTATGGCCACTAACTTCTTTAGTGGCCATTTGAAGGGTTGAAAGTTTCTTTTGTGGAGAGACTATAAATACCCACAAATTACTAGAGATTTTGGATGAATGAAATTGAACTCTCAAATTGAGACTTTCCCCTGAGAATTTGAGCATCATCTTTGTCATTTCTAAGTTTTCAAGCATTTCTTGTGGTAATGCATCTGAACCATTCAATTTAACCTTGATCGAGTTCGATTGTGGAGTAATTCAATTTAGAACAAGGTTCCAAATCTTGCTTCTAGATCTTTGATCTTAAGAGGTAATCTAATTCTAGATCCGAATTTCGTATAAGGAGGTGTTAATTTCTTTGATTCAAGAGTTCTTGCTTCAATAAAAGCATGGACCATCGGGCTGATGATTAGAGTTGCCTTATCAATTGAGGTCCGTATGACTACTATTTGGTCAAAGTGCTTTAAGCCAAGTGAGATGATTAATTGATTCCATTAGACAAATTAAGCTCTTTAATGTGTTTTAATCTGATGTCATGGGCCCACATAGGTTGTATTGGACTTTGAGGAGCAGATTCGAGTTAGTTCCAACGATAATTAGTAACTCTCACCTAGGCCAACCAAGTGGCTTTACTTTGGCTTGGTTGGATGACTTCTTTGCTGTATGGATGACGCGTGCTTTGTAGCCTCTACATGTGTCGTGGTTTATGATTGTATGACGTGTATTAAATTATGTTTATGCAATGTTGTATCTTATGTCGCGTACAAGTTATGCTAAGATGCCATATTTACTATGATATGATTATGTTATGCTATACAATTATGTTATGTTATCGATGTTATTTGATGCATGAACCTCCATGTAGCATTATATAATACGTTAATACATACACGTAATGCCTATGAGACATTAGAGAACCATGTATGTTAATTTTGGCCAATATGATAAGTATCAAGTATGAATGTTTTATAGAAATGTTCCGTTGAAAAAAGAATAGATGTTTGACTAGTATCATAAGTATATGACATGTGCATATACTTATGATACTAGTCATAAGTATATGCACATGACATGAGATACTATGTATTTTGTATGACATGTGCATCGAGATACTTCTATGCTATGATTAGTACGGATGCATACATTATGATATCTATGTATGCCATAAAATTATGCAGGCTCTTTTCCCTCCGTGGCTCTGGCAACATGAGCATGCGCTAGCTAAATGATAGGCCTAGGGGTACATATATGAGCCCGCCTGGTGGTTCCATGCGCACATGCAAGAGCCATGGTAGAGAAGTACTACACATCCAATTTTCACCCAGACTGAAAAGTAAAGTTCAAGACCATGATGTTTTATGAAAAGATAAGTCTTACCATGATTGCATGTGATTGCATTTTTCGACCCTAATAATGGAGCTACTTACTGAACATTTCTTTAAATACTCAAGCGTACTACTTTTTTCAAGTTAAGGTAAGACACTACTGTACAGATGACAGTGTCATTGTGCACGACATGAGAATGAAGTTAGGATAGTTGCTTTTTCTATTTAAATTGTAGCCCTTAGTATCCACGACATGGGAATGAATGGAATACAATTTCTCTATTCCATTAATGTTTACTTGTTTGAAATAAATTTTGTGAATGTTAATCCATGACATTGTTTACACGCACACATTAGACATGTCATGCATGTATGTAGTACAACTTTACCACTCCGGATAGAGTAGATACTACAAATAGGTATGCGCTAGCATTGATTGTCGCCTTGCGGTTGGTAGCATGATCCTTACCCCAAGCCTGAGTCTGACCACCTCCACCTCTTGGATTAGGTCTCTCAAATCGGTTTGCATTTGAGTTCCTAGCACCGAGAATAATTGATTCTTGGAATAGTCTAACAGAGAAATTTTTGATCAAGTATTTTTCACCCACTAGAAACGCACGGTTCAGAAATGAGATTGTTGCTTTTCAACAGTTTGAAGTTGAAACATGAAACTTGGGAAAGATTCAAGGAAATGCTTAGAAAGTGTCCTTATTCAAGGAAATGCTTCCGCCAATGAAGCTATTTTGTCAAAGACGTACAATGAAGCTTATGAGATTCTAGAGAGAATAACATGTAACAATTGTCAATGGGTTGATGTGAGAAGCAATTTAGGAAAAAGGCCCGAGGAGTACTTGAAGTTGATGTTTTGACCTCTATCAACGCTCAATTAGCTTCAGTGACTATTATTCTACAAAATCTAGCGTTGGGACAAGGTTCAATGACTAAAGCACTAGTCCAAACTGCTATTGTAATGATCCAAACAACAATTGAATATTGTGTATATTGTGGAGAGGAACACACTTTTGATCAATGTCCAAGCAAATTCGGCCTCAAATTTTTATGCGGGGAATCAAGCTAGTCAAGACAACCTGAAAATTAACCCCTTCTCAAATACTTATAATCCGGGGTGGAGAAACCATCCAAACTTCTCATGGAAGGGACAACGCTTATACAACAAATGCCCTAAAGCAAATTACTCTAGGTTTTGGATTACAAAATCAATTAGCATATGGTCCTCAACAAGCCACCACTCAAGGGAAAGGAACTAGTCAAGCTCAACACACATCGGAAACATCTCTTGAGAGCCTAATAAAGGAATATATGGCAAAAAATGATGCTGTGATACAAAGTTAGCAAGCATAATTGCGAAATTTAGAAGTTTAAGTAGGTCAATTAGAAACTGAGTTACAAAATAGACCTCTTGGAAAGCTTCCAGCAGACACCGAAACACCAAAAAGAGAGAGCATGGAGCAATGTCAAGCAATAGAATTGAGAAGTGGGAAAGTACCTAGCAAGGGAGGTGAAATTAAGAAAAAACAACAGCAGTCACTCCCAACAAACATGTAATAGCCCAAAAAAAAGAAAAATCATAAATAAATAAACAAAAAAAAAAATTACGTTAAAAAAATAATAAATAAATAAAGGAAGAAACAACCCTTCTCTATTTCTCCCCACTAACCTCTCATTCCTTTTCCAATTATCTCTCTCAACCGCCAAAAAAAATCACAGTTTGCAAAAAGAAACAGAAAAACAACAATTACCAGATTTAATTTGAGGAAAAAATGAGAATGGCCTTACCCAGTTGAGATTCACCTGACAAGATTTACGTGAATATAGATATGATCAGTAAGGTATATATTAAATCTTAATTTTCTTTTGTCCTATTTTTTTTAGAAATCACAGCTTAGATCTTCATCAAATCATTACAATTGTTTAGTTTTGAGTTAGAAACTAAATGTCAATCATTTATATGAATTCTAGTAAATCACGTCAAATTAGTAATATTAGATCAGTAAACAAATGAATAGATTAAAAATAAAATGGCCAAGAAAATTTAGAAACAAAATTCAAGTGTTAACCGAATGAGAAGAAAAGGAAAGATTTGGAAACCGGGATCTAGATATACTAAAAATTTGAAATACATGTGAACAAAATTAAAAGAGTGAACAAAATTAAAAGCAACATAGTAAATACAGATAAAGAAAAAAGAAAGAAGAAAGATTTAGGAATTAAAAACTTAAACTAAATATTAGAAAGAAATGTAAATACAAGAAAGTACATAATGACTTGAAATAATTCTATCAACTTTTTTATACAACCGTAACTATAGAAAATAAGATTTTTAATAAAAACATAATTAGAGATATATAACATTTCAAGAATTTTAACCAGATAGAATCACATAGGTTGGCTTGGATTTCAAAAGACAGAATCGAACTTTCATTAAGGATAACTTTGGGACATCAACCTAAGCTAATCAGGTAAGTGGCCTTACTATCGGCATGGTTATATTTGATATTGACACGTGCCCGTGGTTCTGCCCGTGTCATATATACTGATATGTGTGAATTATTTGTGAATCGATATGCTTATGACATGTATATGTTATGATATGTGAATTGTATGATAATAATCACGATACGATGTGCTCAATGATATGTTTGAGATAAGACACGAGAAGGATGCACAAAACGAAATGTAACGGTAGGAGTAAGATACGTTCATGAAACGATACTTTAGTGCTATGGATATGAGAGATTGATAAAAGAATACAGTACGGTTATGGGTAGAAAGGGATAGGTTTGTGATAGATTGATAGAACGATAGCGTTAGGATACGTTCCTGTGATGATATGACTAAGGTACGTTCATGTAACGATATGACTGTGATAGATATAAGAACGTTGAGACTATGATAAGTTAGGGAACGATATGACCACGAAGTGTTTACGATATGATATGATTATGATACGACATGTGAATGACGGATATATATATATGTTGTCATATGATATGAAATATGTTATGGTACGGGATATGTGATAAATTGACATGTTTATGATATGATATATTGTGATGCAATATGTTATGGTATGATATGTATATGATGAAATGTTATGTTAAAAGCATGAGACATTACGTTATGTCTCCTAAATTGTGTGTATACAACATGACATGAATGACATGAAATCACGATAAATGGCATGAAATATAACCTCGTTAGAATTATGTATGATATGAGAACTGAAGAACGAGAAACGATATGATATGAATGATGAACGATATGTGAAATGACATGAAAAATGATACAATATGTACAAAACGCTAGCGGGGTTGTATTAAATGATAATGAAAACGGAAAAATATGTATCTCATGCATTATGTGTGCTCATGCATTGAGGGATACCCCTATTCCTTCACGAGGGTACGGACGCGTACATCCGGCAAACGAAGTATCATTATGTTTTACATAATGCTGCCGTGACGGTTACTAATTCTAATGGGTGTCGGCAGAAGGAGAGCTACCAGAGAAGGCTCGTCCGATAAGAAAAGGGGCCCAGCGGTGTGCGAACTATCTAGTGAGCCCATACCCGCACGTATGGGCTGTGTGTAGAGTATATGGTACACATCCAAGTTGCCCAATTAGAATAGTGCTGTAGGAAAAATAGACTGATATGATAGGTCCCGTCATTGCATTCGCATGTTCCTGCATTTAACCCCAATAGTGGGGTCACTTACTGAGTATTTCTTAAAATACTCAAGTCATGTGCTACTACATTTTTCATGTTAAGGCAAGACATTCATGTACGGCTGACGACGACATCGCAACTCAAGACCATGGCACATGCATAGGGTAGTCATTGTTTTTCTTAGACTTAGGCTAGAATAGGATGTTTTGGATTTAACGTTTATTTATTTTATTTAGTTTTTTTTAATCATTTTTTTAAAAGGTTTTCAAACACGTATGTCCATTGAAGTTATGTTTTATGGAAGTTTAAATGAAGTATTTCTGCATTCAATGTTATAATATGTATACAGTGGCGACCCTAAATTAAATTAAGTAGAAAATTTCGGATCGTTACAAAACCGTTGATACACTGTAGAGAAAGGAGGAAACTGATGAACATGAGGAACAGAGCAAAAATTATGTAGAAAAAATACAGTCTCCTAAAATGCAAGCAGTAGACAACAGTGAAGAAGTGAATAGAACGTATATCTCAGCACCTCTTTTTCCACAAAGAATAAAAAGGAAGAAGGAAGAACTCACTTTGAGAAGTTCATGGATATATTTAAGGAAAATCATATAAACATACCATTAGTGGAAGCATTGAAACAAATGTCGAATTATGTCAAATTCTTGAAAGATATTCTCACCAATTGAAGAAAATTTGAAGAATTCAAAGTGGTAGCGTTGAATGAAGAGTGTAGTACAATATTGAAAAATAAGATTCCACTAAAGGAAAAAGACCCTGATTCATTTACAATTCCACCCGACAAAAACTATAACGTACAATAGCTTTTCACTATATCATTTTAAAGATTATGCTATGAAAGAGAGAAAAAAAAAATGGAACATTTGTTTTAAAAAAAAATAGTGAAAAGTTGGGTAAAAAAAAACGCGGAAGGCCCAAAACCACTTTTCACCCTTTCTTTCTCTCTTTTCATCTTTCCTTTACTCGGAATGTTCTGTGCCTTAGAATGAATTTCAAGTTGTCTTTTTCTCCTTTCATATTTCCTCCAGCAATGGAAACTGTTTTGGGAAACTTCTGTAAACCTGTTCTTTCGTGAGTCATTATTGGTGGCGATTGTCTCAAATACTCTATTTTTGTGTGATATCATAAAGGTTTTGAGTTTATTTCTTTGAGTACTTATCCAGAGACTTTAAAAGTTTGAACAAAGGTACTTTTTGACTCATTGCTCGATTAGTTAAGTTTTCTTGGGCAACTCTTCTCTTTGGTAGTTTATTTGTTATTTCTATCATTAGACCATAATAATTTTTGGATGCTTTAGATAATAAAAAGGTTCGTCTATCTTGATTTTGATCTTGATTTTGATTTTAAGAGACTGTATGCCTCTCAAGCGGTCAGAATCATTTATTAATTATTGTTATACCTCATTTTCCAAACATTTCTATAAGCCTTTAATTTTTTCATATGCAGGTGGAAGCTGCTTGTTTCATGATATCGATCATTACTTGCTGGATATTTCAAGGGAGGAGTTTGCATGGTATTTAATTGAATTTTGAAACATGATATATTCAATAGGGAAGAGTTTGCATCTAAGGGCAATTAAGAGAACATAGGTCTAGGTTTCTATATCGACATTCCATCAACTAGTTCTTATTGACTATTTTAATGGGTAAGATCATTACAATTAAGCAAGTAATGAAGGAAAAGTCTGATGTATGATTACGGGCCGATTTTGTATGATTGCGGATTAGGATTGTTATAATGGGTCATAATTATTGGTGAACTTTTTACAATAAAGTTGATGTATATAGCGTTGCCTTTACTTGTTGCTAATAATATAAGCCTTCTCCTATGGGTTCATAGTTTATAACAAATATTGAATAAAACTTGCATGGTTGACAATACAAGAAATATTTGTTTTGATAGCTTCTAGCGTTTTAAGAAAGAAGCTATTAAACTAGAAGACTAAAATTTTAACTTTACCGCTTGAAAAATGGAAAGATGAGCAAAAGTGGATGGTCCCTTTATAGATTCAGCTGAGTTTCAACTTTTTGACAATTCCTTCCCTTCATATGTGAACTTCACACTCCCCTCTAACCCACGTTCATTCCAAAATGAAAACTCTCAATTCTAAGACTTTAAGTTCTCTATTGAACCACATCTCACAACAACAATAGCTTCTCTCACTTCTTAACAAATCATTACCATATTTCACAACAACAATATCTTTTCTCACTTCTCAACAAATCATTACCACATTTCTCACTTCTCAACAAATCACTAGGGCTTCAACGACATTGATAATACTTGCAAAATTATTTTCAATTTAAATTAGCCATACCATATTTTTGAACGGTAACGAAGCTTCTTTGTCTCTTTGATATTTACTTTTTCTTTTCATGCTTTCTATATGCAGAGATACAATCGATGTTTTTGCTGAAACCTCACTCATAAGGGCTATTGTATAAAGTTATAGCATAGGTATAATTGTAGATTAGTAGCTATTATCACTACAAGAAATAGACCTTTTAAACGAATTCTTGGGAATCTTGATTGCAAGTATTGAACATAGATCCATAGTTGTGTCTTTTTCCACATTCCCAATTCTTTTTATTAATGACATTTTCTAATAAGATATTTCAATGTGATCCGAAATTTATCAAGGTAGTTTTCTTCAATAGCTTATGATTTGGATACATTAAATGCATTGGGAAGAAATATATGATTATCTTTTTCTTCCCATTGGAGTTTACGCTTGTTTGTCCCACAGGTTCGTTGCACTAAACTATGCTAAATTGAAGTTAAATAAATACTATTTTTAATTATTTTGGTCGTAAATTTCTTGCTTTCAATGATTGTATAAAGAATTTAAGCACCTAAACACAGAGTTGAGTGCTTTTATAGTGACAGTATTGTAAATATTTATTTACATATGTTTACATAGATATTTTTTAGAAGTTTTATCTCGGTGGAATTCCACTTCTATTCCTTAAAACGAGATTGTTAATTTCAGTGGTGAACCTGTGATTGTGAAGTGTGATGATATTAATATAATCTTTTTAGTAGTTTTTACATCTTACTTGGGTTCGACACATAATCTCACATTTATTTATTTTTTTATGAAAATTGTAGGAACAAATGAAACATAATAACAAATTACTCCGGTATCTGTTACTATTCCTTTCTCAACGTTGGACAACATTATGAAGACAATGGATTAGTAAGGCATCGACTGCGCAACTTATTAAAAGAACTAGAAGTACAGAGCCTGGGCACTGTTATTGTCTCTATTCTTCTACCGTCTTTAGTAATATGTTTTTTAATTATTTCCTAAATCTTATGTACATCCAATTGAATACTTTATTTTGTAATGCGTAATTTATTTTGTAACGTGTAAGTAGATTATAAAATTTGAATTATGAATGGAAGTCTCTTGGCATTTATTGTGTTATAAAATATTATTATGTCATAAAAAAAAATTATCAGGTTAATTATAGTAATTTAAATAACATTTATAACCTAAAATTAAAGCTATAAATATTATATTATAACGTTAAGAAAATGCTATTATAAGTTAAAATGACCAATATTTTAACTATATTAAACATATTATAGCTTTAAAAAAAATGTTATAAAAAGTTTTCATAGCAACTTATATAATTTATAGTATCATACTCTATTATAGCATCTATTATAGTTATAGAAAACTGCTATAAAAGGTCTTAGACTTTTAATAACATGGGCTGCCACGACGTTTGAAAAACGCTATAAAAAGTCTACAATAGCTTTTTTCGTAAGCTATCATATATATTATTTCTTGTAGTGAATATCAATAGGAGGGAAGGAGCTAGGTCGAACATTATGTGATTTGGGATCAAGCATTAATCTAATGCGGCTGTCTATTTAACAAAAAAAATTAGGTATTGGTGAAGCAATACCAAATACAGTCACCCTTCAACTAGCAGACCGAGGCCAAGTGGACAAGTTCATATTTCCAATAGATTTCATCATTTTGGATTATGAAGTGAACTATGATGTACTAATTATCTTGAGGAGACTATTTTTGAAAATCGGAAGAACATGGTAGATATCCACCATGGAACTATAATGTTGAGAATAAATGATCAACAAATAGAATTTAATATCAATGACAACATGAAATATCAAACAGTAGTAAAGAAATGCTCAACAATTTACAAATTGACAAAGAATCTAACAGTAGATAGTTGGAAACAGCAACAAGAAGAAGACGACAACTTGAATAATTGCAATAAACAACTAGTAGAATTGGAGGAACTCGTATGAGTTTTTGAATCACTATAATTAGAGGAAAAAAAATCATCAATGAAGTCACCTATTGAAGACACACCCTTGATATACATCTTAGAAGTAGAACTATTTAACATATGGGAGATAGAATTCACGAAATTATTCCCACTGCAGGATGGAGAGTTTCGAATAGGATCATTTCTTTGACAATGGATAACAAAAAAAAAAAATTGAAGAAAAAGGAGTTGATAAAGAACGGTAACCAGGTAATAAGCTCTCGAAAAAACAAGTTAGTTTTTTCTCTTTTTATTTATGCACTTAGTTGTTTTTTACTTACCGATAGTTTTTTTTTTTTTTTTTTTTTTTAGTTTTTATTTTAATCTTTGTAGCATGCCCCATGGAAAGTTAGCCAACTTTGGTAGGTGGATTAGGTCTATTTAGATGTGGTTAATTTCAACATATTAGGGAGACCAATTGCATTTAGTGCATATAAGGATGTGATCGGTGACAAATTTTATTTTCGTGTAGTGCTCGTTGCCACGTAGTATCTTGTTCATCTTCATTTGCATTTGATCTTATTTTATTTAAAATCATGTGCACATTTTCATGCAACAACATGCAATGACACCAACATCAAAGAAGAATTTTTAGGATGGAAAGATCCCAATCGATCCTAGAAGATTTGCTAACCTCTCCAAGAAAGAAATTTGTATGGAAAAGAGAAATGAATAGAAAAAATCCTGGTGCATTCTCGGGTAAGCTTGAAATGGTAAGAAAGGGGTTGCTAGACATCAGAATTCACATGCTGTAGCAGACCTAGCAGCAAGTGGACAGATAGCAATTAAAATAGATGAATTAATTGATACCTTTAAGTGAATTAAGCTCTATAATATGTCTTAACCCAATGTCGTGGCCCACATAGGTTGAATTAGATCGAGAGGGGAAGATCCAAGCTAGTTTGAAAGATAATTAGTAACTCTCACCAAAACCAAATAAGTAAGTGATTTTACTATTGACTTGGTTGGATGACTTATTTGTTGTATAAATGATGTGTGCCTTGTAGCCCTTGCATGAGTGGTATTTTATGATTGTATGATGTGTACTATATTGTGTTTATGCTATGATATATGTTATGACCACATACAAGTTATGCTATGATGTCAGATATACTATGGTATGTTTATTCAGTGCCATGAAACTATGTTATGTTATCACTATTATTTGATGCATATACCTTCATGAACCACGCCATGTAAACTATGCTATTATGTACGCCCTATGCCTACAAGACATTAGAAAAACCATGTGTGTTAATCATGAACATTATGACAAGAATCAAGTATGTATGTCTTGTAGGAACTCTATATCAGAAAAAAGAATGGAGTTGACATGTCAAGCTAGCACTCACTAATGGGATGTCGAACACCACAGAGGGAAAGAACCTGCATAACATCACGGAGAACATAAATGTTGTAAGGTACACGTTCATACTAACTATAACGGAAAAGTATCCCAATGCATATGACACACAAAAATGCATGATGTTCCCATACCTTAAAATCATGGCGTAGAATTTATGATGGAAGTCAAATCTCTGTTCATTTATAGCATAGGAGCCTGTGAATTATGTATATATAATTCATGTCAAATATTTCGTACCTAACATGCTTACATGACATGATCTAATATAGGTTTATGCATCATAGATTATCAACATCATGTCATATTACTACAACATCGCATAGTCACACTATAACATAACTTATAAACATGACATAACACAACATAGCACAACATTGGATAACATGGTATAACATGACATAGTATGGTACAACATAGCATAACAATTATAACTATAAAACGTGTCGGGCCCATGGGGCATGCATCATCATACATAATACAATTCATTCAACCAAGCCAACAATAGAGTCACTTACCTCAGTAACTGTAGTCAACCGAGGCCACTTGGTGATAGCTTCCACCTTTGCAGGATCCACTGAAAATTTTCACTTCGACACTATGTGCCCCCAAAAACGAGACCTATCGTAACCAATATTTGCAGTTTGAGAACTTGGCATACAACTTGTTCTCCCTCAAAGATTGTCAGGACTTTCCGTAGGTGTTCCTTGTGTTCTAGATCCATTTTTTATTGCACCAGAATGTCGTCTATGAACACGTGAACAGACGTGTCGAGACATTCCTTGAATACCCAACTTATTAACTCCATGAATACTATAGGGGCATTTATGAGTCCATGCACAGATGCATAGACCCATCCTTCTTCTTGACAAACAACACGAGTGCATCCCAAAAGAATATGTTGGGACGAATGAAACCCTTATCTAACAAATCTTATAGTTGCACCTTGAGTTCTTTCAATTTCGCTGGTGTCATGCGATGCGAGGCCTTGGAAATAGGAATGGTACCTAATTGGAGCTCTATGCAGAAATCTACAACTTGGGAATGGGTTACTCTTGGTAAATCCTCCAAAAACACGTCAAAATATTAGTTCATCACCAGTACTGCAGAAATGGATTTTTCTTCATTCTTTGTATCTATGGTACTAATCAGTATGAGCTATGCTCCTTGCTAGATTAATTTCTGGGCTTTCATCATCGAAACCATCTTAGGGGTAACTCTAGTGCAGGTACCCTTGAACTTAAAACTGGTTACTGGGCCTATCATTTTAAAACCATCATGGTATGGCGATAGGCAACTTTCTAGTCTTGGTAGGATTAGATGTGTAGTACTTCCCTACACACGACCCACACAAACGCACATGGGCCCACAAACGCGCTCGTGTACTCCTGGGCTTGGTTTGTCAGGATATCATTCGCTAACGGGTTGTCAGACACCTTGGAGGGAAAAGACCCACATAACATCATGTCAAACATAAATGTCGCAAGGTATGCGTTTGTACTAATCATAACAGGAAAGTATCTCAATGCATATGACACCAAAAGGCATGAAATCCCCTTAGCTTAAAATCATGACATAAAATTTATGATGCAAATCAAACATTCGTTTATTTACAACATACGAGTTTATGAATTATGCATACATAATTTTTTGTCAAATCTTTGGTACATAACGTAGCTTACATGACATGGTCTATGGAGGTTTATAGATCATAGATTATCAATATCATATCATATTACTACAACATAGCCTGGTCACACTATATCATAACTTATAAACATAGCATAGCATAACATAGCACAATATAGCATAGCTTGGTACAACATAGCATAACATAACATAACAATCCTAATTATGACACATGTAGGGCCACGGGACATGCTGTCATTAGACATAATACAATTCATCAAATCAAGCAATCAAATCAAGCAAATAGTAGAGCCACTTACTTGGTTAGCCTAGGCCAGAGTCAATAGTAGTCACTAATAATCCAAAAGCTTGTTCAAATATGCTTCCCAAAGTCAAATTCAATCCTATGCGGGCCCATGATACTTAATTAGGGCATACTTAATTAGGGCATGATATAAAATCTAATTCATCCAACGATGTCAACTAATTAAACTTTTTAACTTAAATTGAACAAGTAGAGATCATACCTAATTAGAGCATGTCAACTAATTAAGCTTTTTAACTTAAATGGAACAAAGAGATCATATAAACTTTTTAACTTAAATGGAACAAATAGAGATCATATTGACCTAACTCCTCTCACAAATGTCAAAAATAGCTATGAAATGGTTTAAATTGTTAGAAACAAGTATTGAAACTTCAAATACACCAAACTCGAGCCGAATAACAGTTTTGGAGATGTCGGGAGCACGTTAAGCAAGCTGAAGTCAATGGACACGAGGGTCAAAATCATGATCGGGTCGGGTTTGAGGGTTGGCTATAGAGTAGAAATGCGCGTGGGTCAAAGTCGAGTCAGGTCAGGCATAAAGCAGACGCGTGGGTCGAGGTGTGCGCTTGGACACGTTTGGGCCAATGATTTGGGTTGTGTGCACGAGCTGGATCAGGTTTTTTGTGCCAAGGTTGGGTGTGGGTTGGATGTTGATTCTATTTAGGTTTCATATTTGACCCAACTTCAATTTTTGAGTTGCAGATGTCTTCTTCTTCCCCCGATTCTCTGATTTTCTCTTTCTTCTTCCTTGGTTCGTTACCAAGCGCACGCTCTAAAGAAAGAAAGGGGCTTACCAGATAGATCCTCGTTGTTACGCCGACAAACAAGTAA
>CM066972.1:8158101-8181452 GCA_033971965.1 Cucurbita ficifolia
CCTACCACGAACGTCGAATCATCACGTGGCTGCTAAAGCAAGCTAAGCTTCACACGGCGGCGGCCAAAAGACCCTCTCACGGCCGAAGGATCCGCAACACGTTGGAGGGAGCTTTTAGACCCTAAAACGCCCATTCTCAACGAGTTCCGAAGTGATCCTCATTCTCACCGCTGCCTTCTTAAGCCGAAAGAAAGCCGGGCAAGAATCTCGGTAGTACGAAGGGGAAGCAGAATCGTATCTGGCAGTGGTTCTTCGGATCGATCACAGATTCTAGGCCCCCGTCGTTTGGCTTCCACTACAGTTGACCTCTCTTGTTCTCCTCCCCCTTACACAACCGGGGGGAGGACTCATGTAAACTTCTTCCTGTAGGTCCCCGTTCAGGAAGGCATTTGGAACATCTAATTGGAACAGAGGCCAATCTCGATTCGCTGCAATAGAGAGCAGGAGACGAACAGACTGAATCTTGGCTACCGGGGTGGGGTAAATAAGGGCTTCCTCGTAATCGAGACCATATGTTTGAGTCAAGCCTTTAGCTACTAGCTGTACCGACCTTTTCCTCCTTTCTCCCATAAAGCTTCCCTTCACCTAGTCCCATATCCAATTAGTAGAGATCGAGATGGGGAGACTCAAAATAAGAAAAATGCGCATTTCCTCTCTGAATCGAGAGGTATCAGATCGAAGTAACATAAGTCATGTATTCTAATTTAAGTGATTTAAGGGAGAATAAAGTGGATTGTTGAGCCAATTCTAGCATGAGAGGACCCATGAGACAGAACACTGTTGGATGCATTCCTTCGATAGCAGGGCTTCCGCCCATCTCAATTGATCAGTCTTCGGTCAGTAATCTCGTACTCTCGACCGGCTCGAACCACTACGTTATCCATGTTCCGGCTCATTCGTATGCTCATCCTATTCATGCCACCAGAACCTGTAATAAACCATCATTTCAAACCATCCTGTTACAGGGAATCTTTGGATATCAGTTCGAAGGGAGCGCCGAACACCGAAAGTGAAGTTGCTCCTACCTACAGGAGCATCCGCCTTTTTTCGGGGGATCAGGAAGAGGCAATGGAATTGTGAGACCGATAGGGAGAGGAAATCAGGTGTGAGGTCTGAGGTCAACGGTAATATGTCACCCTGCTTTAATGAGAGTACTCTTTACATTAGGAGCTTCGCCCAGCTGAGCTAGGCTACTTCCCTAATTCAACTAATAAAGTATAAAGGTAAGATTAATAAATAATATAAATCAAGTATAAAATTCAGTTAGCAAGCATTGGCGATAAACGAATTTATGAAATATTAGATCGATTCGGTCGATTCTTCTTAGGCTGATGAGAATAGGCTCAGGCTCTGTACGGCCATTTTATTTAGTATTTTTTTATGGCGCCCTGTTAAGCGTTAGAGAAATTTTGGTCTTAAGCAGCCAATTTTTCCTAGTATAGTCGTCATTGGATTACCATTCCATTATTTGTTCTGTGGCTCGTATAAGGCTTCGGCCTCCCGATCCGAGAGGGACGCGACGCGAGATGATGATGGGTCAACCGCGACTGGCGCTGCTGGTGGAACTGCTGCTTTCCCTCGGTGAATAAGAAGAAATCCTCCAATTGTTCTTTGGATAAACGACTGGATTTTGATCTGATACTTCATTCCTATCTGCTTCGTGGATTAAGCGGTGGTGGTGCCTCTCCCACTGCTTATTGGTGGGTTCGAATATGGCACAGGAGTTGCTGACTTCATTCAGGTGGACACTGCAATTATGCCTCGATCGAATATCCAAGAGATGACTTGTATACCAACTGTACTGCAGCTAGCTCAAAAGCAGATGGATCAACAATGGTAACTCAAACAGGCTCCGAAGGAGTATAGCTTTGTTGGGGGTGAACTTACTGCTCCTGGCTTTCCTCATAGGGGTAGACAGGCATCTTTTTTGGTTCTCGAGGTAAACGACTGATTCTTAGTCAACTCGGTTAGCTTCCTCTGCTTCCGGTGGTGGGCCAACCACTGATGCGGACAGAGGCTAGGTAATGTCTCTCCAACTAGCTCTACCCTAGTCACAGGGTCAATAATAGGTCCGGTGGTGGTTCTTCGACTTTTTGTTTTGATTGCTTTCAAATTCAAATGGCTTTGGATCTTTTTCTTCACTCGAAGAAGGGGAGCATTGAAATTTGGAACTCCTAAATGGAAATCAAAAAAAAGTCTCCTTAAGTAGGACCTACCGGTCTTTACTTGCAACTCTAGTCGAGGTTCTTCTATCACTGTAGTTTACTGCTCCTCAGTGCTATAGAAAAAAGGGGTCGGGTCGCCGGACTTGCTGAACATATACCCTGCAAAGAGCAGGAGCTTCGTTCTTTCAACACTCGAACAAGACCTCTCAGCCGCCTGTTCGAGAAGGAAATCACAGACGACTCTCTGGATAGAGCGCGTTGGTTGCAGCAGCTGTTTTGGATTTACGTATTTTTTGATAATAGCAAGAGACAAGTCTCGATTTGACAACTCGACAACGGGGCAAGGCCCGATATCGAGAGGAGAATAGATAAGAGGTCCGCTAGTTACGATCTAGCACTATGCTATAGTAACGAGACTAGACTAGACTGCCCTGCCTCCTTCTACCCACGGACAACTACTAGACCGCCTCACTCAATCTATGCTCATTTAGTTTAGATCTAAGGAAAGGTGCCTTGACTGACGGGCTTGTTCAGTCTACATAACCTATCTCCACACCACAGCTCGGTTCCTTTCTCTAAACTCAAATCGAGACCGAGAGAGCACACTCTCATTGGACCATATTCAATGGGGATGTCAGGCTTATGTACACGTACCTTCAGAGGGGATCGATGATAAGAGCATCTCTTGCTCGGGGGGTCTTCCTTATAGTATTTAATAGAGTTTAGAATCCCGAGACTCAACAAATCTTAGAGAGCCGGGATGTTCACTTTATAGAGATAGAGAACATTTCTTCGTTAGTGGGAGCTCAGGTCAGGAGAACTAGTAAACAGGACTTTCAGACAAATATCACTATACTTACACGTAGAGTACCTTATGTTGAACCATATGAGCTAGAGGAGAGCACGATGATGAGCCCTCCCGTGGGAGATGTTCAGGAGCCAGAGCCTCTTAGGATTAGGAGGTCTACTCGAGTCATCCTGAGACCCCACTATTTGACTTATATAGCATTATATAGCACATGGAGTTGCACCAGATGAGACTCCGTGGAGTAAGCATGGGCTTTGCTTAATGCTATGTAATACATGGCATGGAGCCGTAGATGAGGAGATCCATTATCTAATTCGTAATAAGGGGGGTTTCACCTATCTTCTTTACCTAAGGAAGGTTGCAAATGGATCACTGTAGCGGTGCTCGACTTCTAGCCCTTGCTTACTCTAAGATAGAAGACATCGATTCTCTTTGTACAGTTAGTTTAGCTCACAACTATTCGAGTTCGGATCTCACTAGCAGCATCACTTGATTGAAGAGCAAAACAGGGATGAAGAAAGCTTTTTGATCCCGGAGATTATGATGATATGTAGATATCCATTAAAAAAGATTCTTCTTCTTTATACGCGCCCGGTGGATTGAAACTCAGAGAGCCGGAAGCTTGCCTACAACCCGCATCGGGTGGCTTGGAAATTCGGCACAAGGTATTCCGGTAGAGAGCTCTTGTCCTTCCAATTGGATTGGGAGCTTTTTAGATTGCTGGAGCTGCAAAGTTACCCGGACTTCCAGTTCTTCTTACTTATGTATGGCTCGAATCTAATCTAAGCGGTGGTTTTCTTCGTGAGGGATCCGTGGTAGCCTCCTGCTTAGGTTAGGGGTCACCTTAGCGATCTGCTTTCTGAGGATACTGGGTCTTCCGCCTTTTATTCTTTTATCAAAGAATCCGCAAAGAAAAGACCACCTTGAAGTATGCATCCATATGGCCTGGCCGCCCCATGAGTTTCTTCTTCGTATTGCGAGCATTATGGATCTTCTAGTCTATAAAAGGTTCAAGTCCTTCTCTGAAGAAGAAATGTGCCGGTAAGCAGACGCCGCCACTTGGCTTAGTAGGAAGAGGATGAAAGTTTTCCACCTACTCCTTATTATAAGTCTTTCATAAAAAAAAAAAACAGTTTGTTTGTTGCTGTTAGTGAATTTCACCAAGGTGAGCCTATAAGAAAAGAAGCTTTAAATTCAATTCTTATGAGAAGTTATGATAATGAATGAAGTGGCCTTGATAACGTGCATTATAGCGGTCATGGTCTTGGTGCAGATTACCCCGCCTCCCCCTGTAAAGAACTGCTATTATAAGAGAATGAATTAAGATATTATATCATCCTCCTATCTTCGACAAAAAGAACTGTTTTCTTCAATGAAAGAAGAAGGTTAGACCTTTGCTACGGGGAAGAAAGAAAGAAAGATTTTGGCTCCGAGGGGAAAAGCATTGGCTTTCTATCTATCTGTATTGGTCTTTTCACTCCTATGCGGATTTCTTATTGCATAGCAGAGTCAGTCGGGATTCATAGAACCAAAGGAGTAGAAGCATTCGGAGTCAGTCGGGATTCATAGAACAAAGGGAGTAGAAGCATTCGGAAACATCCTAACCACCTGGGCCACAGGTCGATCCTATTGCATGCACCTATGATGGGCCCACTGCTAACCAAAGTGACGATTCGTTCGTCAAAAAGTCTTAGATTGGCGACCAACCAAGTCCCTTATCCTTCTCGTTTCCAAGGGAGGGGCCAACAGTCCCCGTAGAAAGAAGTTAGGTATGACGTTCAACTGGGCGTCAAGGTACTCTTTCCGTCTTCACGGTAAAGACAAAATCTGTGCTATTACTTTAAAAACCTCTAAAAGCAATCGAGAAAGAAGTATGATCTATGATCTTCTGCTAGCCGAGTCTCCAGCGCTTAATTCTTTGATAGAGACAGACCAACCGAAGCACTTCTTAAGTTCGGAAGAAAATCAGGCTTTGAGGGGAATTGATAGAAGAATTTCAATTTACATCTCTCTAAGTAAGAGAATCAATCTGATTAGCTAACGATGAAGAAAACTGGTCTGACTGTAAAGAATCGGGCTAGAAGCACTAATGGCAGTCCTATAGGTTGATGGACTAGTTAAGTAGGACGTTGCGATCCTTTCTTTTTCTTGCAATAAAGAAAAGCCCCTTTTTAAAAGAACTAGAAATGGGTTTACCGAGACAGTGGAATATCCTCACTATATCCTAATCTCCACCTATTCTTTGCCCTGCCACCACTTCTGATTCAAAGACCAAGACCAAGTATTACCAATTCCCAGAAAGCAAGCAATCTCCACTGGAGCGGGAATAACTAGAAAAGTCACCGTCAACTGCTTATCCAACTCGTTCGTACCTTTTGTAACCTCGTTGGCTTGGATTCGTCTCCGTCTCAACTCTCTTCCCTTCGCGTACTCGTATGTCCCCCTCCACCTTTACTAATTGGTATGATGACCCGTAAGAGGAAGCAACATAGTCATATTAGCCAGAGCACCCTAAACCGGCAACAGCAAGACCAACCAACCAAAGAAAGAAAGAGGAATAGAAAACGGGACTCGATTGAACGTATCAATATACATTTCCTTTCTATCAACTAAAGTAAAGTCTGTTCGTTTCTTCTGTCAAAATGAAATGGCAAGAACTCATCTCGGGAAAGAACCCCTTGTGAAAGAAAGGAGAAGATCAAGAAATTCTACACTGGAGCGCAGGGCTTCCTCTTTGAGTTACAGCCCCAGCAGAACGGTCAACTAAGAGTGAACAATTAGAATTGACTAAAGAAGCTAAAGGGGAACAGTCTGAGATTCAGAGTAAATCAAATGAACGTGAACGAGTTGGTCCACTTGCTAATCAGCTTGATCAAGTAGGGCGATTGTTCGAGTAGGTCCTATCGGCTTGACCTCTTTTCGTCGGTAAATCATCACTGTCGTCTGTCAAAAAAATCCATATACAACCAGGAGTGGTCGAAGTGCTTCCTGAAACAAGCACGAAGAAAGAAAAGAGAGATAGTGAAACCTGAACCTGAACCGGAACAAAAAACAGGAGAGGAAAATAGCTGATGAAAACAAGACGAAAAGGAGTGAAAGAAGGAATCGGATAATTAATCTTTCTTACAGGAAGGAGGGAGAGTAAAAGAGTGAAAGAGTGAAAGAAAGGAGAAGAGAAAGAATGAATCTTTCGTCTTGCTTTCGTTGAGTCTTTGTTTACTGTGAAAGAATCAATAGGTTCCGGAGCTTGACCTTCTGATCATCCTTCCAGCCTTCCGAACGAATTACCACGAAAATCAAATGGCCTAAAAAATAGGTTAAGGAGCGAAGCAGCTCGACCGATAGGGAGAGGAGCGAAGCCTATTTACCCCGTGTAAAGAAGGTGAAGGAGAGTCAATGAATTAAATCAAAACCCTATATTACCGAGTGAAAGAAGAAATAGGAGAGAAGCAGGGAAGAAAAGGTTAATCAATAATGTTTTACAGTTTCGTGGAGCGTGAAAGTCTGCGAAGCAAGCAGTGAGAACGAGTTTACGAGGTGAAGGAGAATTAATCGGGAGTATTGATCTTTTTTTTTTTACCTTGTTCAAATCAGGTGAAGGAGAAAGAAGGTGAAGAAGAAAATGAAAGAAAAAAGGTCAGGTTAATTAATAAATAAAGGTTCAGGAGTTTACCTTGTTTACAGTGAAAGAAGGATTTCATATGCGAGTTCAGTCTCATTAATCTTTCGTCCTTGTTTACAGTTCAAGAATAAAGAGGAAAAGTCAGAAGCCGCATTCTCTTACATCCTTTCGATTTGACCTTGTGTTTGAAGGTGAAGGTTGAGTCTTTCTTCGTTTACAGGGAAAGAAAAGAGAACGAGTTTACAGTTCAATCCGGGCAGTCAGGTAATAGAGGAAAAGAAAAGGAGAGAAGCCAAGCCAGCCAGCCTATTTACCGAGTGTTTGAGTTCAATCCGGTCAGTCAGGTAATAGAGGTTCAGGCAATGAAATTGTGAGACCGAGTTGTAGAGGGGCAGGCAATTCAATTGCGAGAGACCGAGTTTACGAGGCGAAGGGGCAGGTTTTCTCTTTCGTCTTGACTTCCTAATTACCTTGTGAAAGAGAAGAGTTCAATGACCTAAGAAATAGGGAGAGGTTCAGTGAAATGGCCCTCAAAATAGGGAGAGGCGAATCAGTTTACTGTTCAGGTAGAGTAAATGGATTGAATATTCTTGCCCGAGTTTACTGTTCAAGAAAGGGGAAGATCCAGAATCAATAGGAAAAGGAGCGAAGACGAAGACAGAGTGAAAGAAGGTGAATGAATCTTTCTTACAGCAGGAGAGTCAAAGAGTGAAATCAGGTTCAGGCAATGGAATTGTTCAAGAATAAATAGGTTCCCCGGAGAATGAGTTTACCGAGTTTACTGTTCAAGAATCAATAGGAAAAAGGAGAATGAAGGGAGAGTCCATGAATTAGCGGCTTTACCGAGGTGAATGAGAGAAGCAGCTTGACCTCGTTCAATGAAAGAAGGGACAGGTTCAGGGAGAGTAATGAATTAGCTACTGAACCTATTTACCTTGTTCAAGAGTGAAAGCAAGAAAGGAGAAGAGAAAGAAGCCGAGGAAAAGGAGAATGAATCGGAGAGGGGCGAAGCTGTGAGACCGAGTTTACCTCCTTCAATCCGGTCAGGCAGGGAATAGAGTCAAAGAGTGAAAGAAGAATCCTCCCTCCTGTTTACCTCGTGAAAGAATAGTGAAAGAATAAAGAGGAGCGAGCGCAGCAATGAGACCGTAAAATAGCTTTACCTATTTCCTTCCCTTGTGTTTGACTGAAATGACCCTCAAAATAGGGAGAGGAGCGAAGCAGCTCGACCGATAGGGAGAGGAGTGAGGTCTCTTTCCTTCCGCATTACCTCTAAAATGGCCCTCAAAAATAGGGAGAGGCGAAGTAGTTCTGTCTCATTCATCTTGCGGCTTGACTTCCTTAATGCAATAACAACAGATGGTAATAGAGGTTCCGGTGAAGGAGAAAGAATATGCTTTACCGAGTGAAAGAAGGTTCAGGTGAAGGTTCAGGTGAAGTAGTTCGGTCTCTCTCTCTTTCCTTCCGCATTACCTCATAAATGGCCCTAAACATAGGGAAGACATAGGGAGAGGCATCAACTCTCATGAATTTCCTATGCTTTACCGAGTGAAAGAGTGAAATGACCCAAAACATAGGGAGAGGCATCAACTCTCATGAATTTCCTATGCTTTACCGAGTTCAAGACGGAAATGACCCAAAACATAGGGGGAGGAGTCAATTAATTAATTAGCTACGTCACCTATTTCCCTTGTGTTTGACTGAAATGACCCTAAACATAGGGAAAGGCATCAACTCGAATTAATTGAAGCAGCTTTACCGAGTGAAAGACCCTCAAAATAGGGAGAGGCGAACAATCACTTCCTGAGAATAACGAACAATAACTGATGGTAATAGAGTCAAAGGCAATGGAATTGTTCAACCGACAGGTGAATGAGAATGAATGTTGAATATGCTTTACCGACTGAAATGGCCAATAGGGAATAGAGGAAAAGGTTCAGGATAATTCATATGCTTTACCTTGTGAAAGAAGGGAGAGTCAATTCATTAGCTGCTTTACCGGAGAGGAAAGAAAAGAGCTACTTCACCCATTTACCGAGTGAAAGAAGGAAAAGGTTTAAGGTTGAGTCTTGACTTCCTGCATCTTGAGTTGAGTCTTTGTTTACTGTGTTTGAATAACTCACAATCACAATAACAGATGGTAATACAGTCAAAGGGGCGAAGCCACGAGACCCAGTGAAATCAGGAAAAGGAGAATGAATAAGGAGTATTTCTCTTTTACTGTTCAATCCGGGAGAGAGAGTAAAGTCAATTCATTAGCTGCTTTACCGAGTGAAAGACTGAGTGAAAGAATAAATAGGTTCCGGTTCAGGCTCCGAAGGAATATCTTCTTCTGCATCTTACTCAATCTTTCCTCTCTGATTCTTTACTCTGATTTCTCTGATTCTGATTCTTTCATTCTATAAAGGGGAAGGAGCAAAGAGAACAGACCTCGTTCAATCAGTCAGTCAAAGCTGAAGGAGTGAAAGAAGGTTCCGGTTCCGGATTTCATTCATTGACTCGACTGTAAAGTAAGGGAATAGAGTAGAGTCAAAGGAAAGGTTCCGGGAAGGGAATAGAGGAAAAGGAGTTTACAGTTCAATCAGGTGAAGGAGATTGATAAAGGTTCCGGAAAAGGAGCGAAGCTGTGAGACCGAGTTGTAGAGGCGAATGAGCGAAGCCGTGAGACCGATAGGGAGAGGAGGGAAATCAGGTTCAGGTTGAACTATCTCTTTTCTTTCACGAGGGAAATAGGTTAGCTAATTCATTTACTCTTTCTTTCACTGTAAACTCGAATGAATCTTTCGATAGTCTTGACTTCCAGTTCACTCGAATTAATGTTTCGTCTTTCCTTACGAATTACCTCATAAATGGCCCTAAAAATAGGGAGAGGCGAAGTAGTTCAGTCTCATTCATCTTGCGGCTTGACTTCCTTAATGCAATAACAGATGGTAATAGAGGTTCCGGTTCAGGAGTGCACTCTCATTCATCTTTCTTTCGTCTTTCCTCTCCAGTAAAGCAGCTAATTCATTTCTTCTTGTTTCGTCTTTCCTTCCGAATTACCTCTGAAATGAACGAAAAAATAGGGAGAGGAGCGAAGCAGCGAGACCGATAGGGAGAGGCATCAACTCTCATTAATTTCATATGCTTGACCTCGTTAAAGAATCAATAGGTTCAGGGGAAGTAGTTCAGTCGAATGAATCTCTTTTCTTTTACCGACAGTAAAGGTGAAGGATAATTCATGTTTCATATGCTTTACCTCAATAAATGGCCTAAAAAATAGGGAGAGGTTCAGTAGTTCAGTCTCATTCTTCTTTCGTCTTGACTTCCAGTGAAGGAGAATGAATCTTTCATTTTCTTCTCCCCTCCCTGAATTGATTCTTGAACTGTAAAGGTTCCGGTTCAGGATCAGGATTGAATGAATTGACTCTCCCTTCAAACACTGTATAGGTTCAAGAAGGATTGAATATGCTTTCCCTTGTTCAAGAGTGAAATCCGTCTCATTCATCTTGAGTCTTTCTTCTCCCTGTCAAGCAGCTAACTCCTGAATTTATTCTTGTTTCGTCTTGACTTCCTCATTACCTCGTGAAAGAATAGCCCGAGTTCAAGAAGGGAGCGAAGCTGCTTTACCTTTACCTTCTGAAAGAAGAATAGTCCAGGTTTTCGCTTTCGTCTTTCCTTTCCTTCCTGTTCAGTCTCATTCATCTTTCATTTGAGAATAAAGAATCGGAATTGAATATGAATCAATAGAAAAAAGAATAGGAACAGGAGAATACGATTTACCGAGAGTTGAGTCTTTCAAAGCTGCTAACTAACTCCTGAATTTATTCGAGAACTGTAAAGGAGAGGGGAAGGATTTCATCTTCATTGACTCTCCCTTCTTTCATTCTCTCATTCTCTAAAGGGTTCCGGGTTCACTATCTCTTTTCATTCATTTACTGTTCAATCCGGGAAGGGAATAGAGGTTAAGGTTCAGTAGTTAAGGATCATGAATGTTGAGTCGAATGAATCTTGAGAACATCCTTTCAGTAGTTCAGTCGAATTAACTTCTTCTTTTACAGTGAATGAATAAATAGGTGAAATCAGGGAGAGGTGACCAATCACTTCCTTTCCTTCTCATAACGAACAATAACGGAACGGAATAGAGGAAAAGAAAAGAGCTACTGAATATGCTTTACCTAGTGTTTGAGTTCAAGAAGTAGGATCAGGATAATGAATAAGGAGTTGAGTCTGTGTTTACAGGGAAGGTCATATCGGTTCCGGTTCCGGGGCAGGCTCATGAGCAAATCCTTCTTTCCCGAGTTTACTGTGAAAGAATAACTCACAATCACTGACGGGAATAGAGGTTCAGTCGCTTGCTTCTTTTCTTACTGTGAAACCCGAGGGAAAGAGTAAAAGAGTGAAAGGTGAACAAGAACTGACGGGAATAGAGGGGCAGGGGAAGGTTCTATCTCTTATCTTTTATTTCCTCTCCCTTCCGGTCGAGCACTTCGTTCCTCTCCTGTAAAGCTGCTAATTCATTGATTCTGGTTTCGGCTTGAAAAGCTGCTAACTCCTGAAATAAGGCAAGGGAATAGAGGTTCAGGGTTCAAGAATAAATAGGAAAAAAGGAGTGAACTCGAATGAATCTTGAGTGTTTACAGTTCAAGAGTAAATGAACAACAAGAACCGCAGGGAATAGAGGTTCAGTAGTTCAGTCTCATTCATCGGAAGGTGAAGGTGAAGTAGCTCAGGGTTTCGCTTTCGTCTTGAAAAGCTGCTAACTCCTGAATTTCTTCTTTTTTTGTGTAAAGAAAGGTTAGCTTTACCTCCTGAAATAAGGCAAGGGAATAGAGGAAAACAAAGGTTCCGGAGCTTCTCTTCCTGTTCAGTCTCTTTCCTCTCCCTTCTTTCTTTCAAAAACTGGTAAAAAAGGTCATATCGGTTCGTGAAGTAGTTCAGTCTAATTCATCTTGAGTTTCGGCTTTCCCTTGTTTACTGTTCCGGAATAAATAGGTGATTGAGTTCAGGGGCAGTAGCTAATTCATTGATTGAATAAATAGGTTCCGGGGAAGGAGTGAAAGAAGGATTGAATATGCGAGTGAAAGAACTGACTTAAACTTAGTGCTTGCTTTACCTTGTGAAAGAAGGGAGAGTCAATTCATTAGCTGCTTTACGAGAGTCTTTGAATAGTTCAACCCTCGTTCAATCAGTCAAAGGGGAAGGAGCGGAGCGCAGCAACAGACGAGACGAGAAGAGGGTTTCCCTCGTTCAGTAGTTCAGTCAGGAGTTTACCGAGTTCAATCCGGGAAGGTAATAGAGTATAAGGTTCCGGTTCCGGTTCCGTATAGAAGCTGATAGTTTAGGAGGTTCACTCTCATTCATGTTTCGGATTTCATTCCTGTTCCGGAGTAAGTAGTAGCTCGAGGGGGAGGAGCGCAGCAACGAGACAAGAATAGTGAAGAATAGCTTGACCGAGTTTACTGTTCAATCAAGGAGAAGAGAAAGAATGAATCTTTCGAACATCCTTTCAGTAGTTCTGTCTCATTAATGTAGTTCTGTCTTTACTCTCTTTTGTTCCTGTTCCGGAGAAAGACTAACTACTATGTTACCTCCTGAAATCCGGGAAAATGGGCAAAAAAACATCCCTAAAAATAGGGAGGGGATTGAATTAATAATCAATGGTCTTTAAAGTCTAATTCATAAGGAGTCTTTGATTTCCTCTCCCTTCTTGTTTCGTCTTGACTTTGATTTACTCTCCTGTAAACGAGAATGATTCGTTTCGTCTTCACTCTCCCTGATTGTTGGTTGAGTCTTGACTTCCTGTTCTTTCATGTCTTTCCTTCCTGTTCAGGGGCAGGTTCAGGTTCAGTAGTTCCATCTGGTTCAGTAGTTCAGTCTCATTCATCGGAAGGTGAAGGTTCAGCCTATTTACCTCCAGAAATCAGGGAAAATGGACGAAAACAGCCCGAAAAATAGGGAGAGGAGCGAAGCAGCTCGACCGATAGGGAGAGGATTGAATGAATAATCAATGGTCTTTACACGAAAAAGAGTGAAAGAAGCGAAGGGAAGTCGAATGAGTGAAAGAAATAGGATCAGTCTAATTCATCGTTTCGGCTTTCCCGAGTTTACCTCCTTCAATAACTGATGGTAAATAGGTTCGGTGAAGTAGCTCATTTCCTCTCCTGTCAAGGAATAGAATTGTCTTGTCTTCTTCTTCTTCTTTCATTTTCTTCTTCTTCAGCTACCTAACTAAATGATTCGTCTTACGATCCTTTACAGTCTCGCTGCTTACTCCTGAACCTCTTCTCGTCGAGCTACTTACTCAACCGAAACAAACCCTATTCAGTCAGTCAAAGAAAGATAACTCCAAAGAAGGGAATAGAGTAGAGGAAAAGGGGAAGGGGTTTACAGTTCCGGAATAAATAGGAGCCGGAGGAGAAGGAGTCTTTGTCTTGTCTCCCGGATTTCATTCCTGTTCCGGAGTAAGTGAGGATCAAGATCAGTTCAAGAAGGTGAAGGTGAAGTAGCTAGCTCTTTTTCGGTTTCGTCTTTCAAAGCTGCTAATTCATTTAATATCCCTTCCTGAACTGTAAAGGATAGGAGAGGGGCATATCGGTTCCGGTTCAGTCGCTTCTCTTTCTTTTCCTTCCTGTAATTCATCTTGTCTTGCTTTCTCTTCGTTTACTTTGAATAAATAGGTGAAGGTCAGGTCATATCGGTTCAGGTTCCGTCATTCATTTACTCTCCTGTAAAGGATAGTCAAAGGTTTCTTGTTTCGTCTTTCCTCTCCCTTCTTTCTTGAACAGTAAAGGATAGGTTCAATCAGGTTCAGGAGCTTTACCTTTTTTGACTCTACTCTCCTCTTTTTTGTTCAGGTTCAGGAGAAAGAACCAAACAAACACCTATTCATTCTATTTACCTTGTTCAATCAGGAGAATGAATCTTGAGTTTCGTCTTGACTTTCTTTTGAAGGAGAAAGAACCAAACACCTATTCTATTTACCTCGTGAAAGAAGTAATAGTCCAGGCAATGGAATTGAAGCTGCTTGACCGAGTTTACAGTTCAAGAATAAATAGGAAAAGGGGAAGGAGATTATCATCCAGCCTATGTGAAAGAGTGAAATCAGTCAAAGGATAATTAATCTTGTTGAGTCTCATTCATCGATAGTGTTTACAGTTCATTCATAAATAGGAATAACGGAACAAGGAGTTAAAGAGAAAGAATCGTTTCGTCTTCACTCTCATTAAGCTTTCTTTCCTCTTTCCTCTCCTGTAACGGTTCAGTAGTTCAGTCTCATTAACTTCTTCTTTTACAGTTCATTCATAAATAGGGGAAGGATCAAGAGCAGTTCAAGAAGGTTCTCATCCAGCTGCTTTACCTTGTTCAAGAGTTAAATGACCCAAAAAATAGGGAATAGCGGGGAAGGGGAATGAGTTTACAGTTCAATCAGTAGGAGAAGGATCCTTCGTCTCCATTCACCTGTCGGTCTCACAATTCCATTTCTGATCCGATTCTTTATGGTCTCACAATTCCATTTCTTTCTTTCTTTCACAGTAAACAAGGGAAATAGGTTCATTTGGTTCAGTAGCTAATTCATTGACTCGACTGTCATGTCAAGGGTCAGGGTTCACTATCTCTTTTCTTTCACTCGGGAAATAGGGTCAGGGAAGGGAATATCGGGGCCGGAAGTAGCTCAGTCTCATTAAGCTTTCTTTCGGTCAGTCTCATTCATAAATAGGATCAGTTCAATCAGGATAATTAATCTTTCTTTCGTCTCCCTTCTTTCAAACACTGTAAAGGTTCCGGTTCAGGTTCTTCAAATAGCTTTACCGAGTGAAAGAAGAATAGTCCGGGTTTGAGGTTGAGTCTTTCTCTTTTCTTTGATTTACTCTCCTGTCAAGTTCAGGGAAGGTCATAGAGTCAAAGGTTCCTTCCGGTCAGGTCATATCGGAAAAGAAGAATAGTCCGTCCTGTTTACCTTGTTCAAGAGTGAAATCAGGGACAAGTGATTGAGTGAAGGAGAAAGACTACTATTTTTACCTCGTTCAATCAGGTTAATCAGTAATAGTCCAGGAGTTTACAGTTCAAGAATCAATAGGTGAAAGAAGGATTTAATATGCTTTACCTCGTTCAAGAATAAATAGGTGAATGAGAAGAAAATGAAAGAAAAACTCAATTCAGAGAATAAGGAGAAAGATCAGATCAGATTCGAGTAACCCTTAGAAGTAAGGTCAGGTTAATCAAGAAGGTAAATAGGTTCAGGAGTAAGTAGCTCGACTGTAAAGGAGAGGGGACTGCTAAATGTAGTATAGTAAGTAATAGGCTGCTACTCTAGGCTCGCTTCGCTTCTTCAAGCTCCGCCCCTTATTTCAGCGCTAACGCGCCAACTATTTATTATTTAGTAAAGCAAGCAACCTTTCGCTCCCGGCGCTCACCTTTTTTGTCTGGGTGGAGGCGGCGGGGCTCGCTTAACCGGATACACGGAATTGGGATCTCTCTCGCATGCAAATATTTCGATCGGGAAAGCCTCGCTTATTGAAAGGGCGGATTCTTTTTGATCACACTTTTTTTTTTGCTCATAAGTAAGGAAACCGTTGGTAGGAGCGGCGGGATGATGATGAGAGTATATAAAGAAAATCAAAACCAAAAAGACAAAAAAGAAGAAGGAGGAAATAACGATTTTGAAAACAGGGCAGGGATAGATTCTTTACAATGACCACCGTAGACCAATTTCAAGGGATGTAGCGCAGCTTGGTAGCTCCTTTAGTTTTGGGTACAAAATGTCACCGGTTCCAATCCTGTCATTCCGACCTATTACTTCTCCTCTGGGCAGTAACGAGGGATCCATTGAGATCGATTCAAATTGGACATACAAAATCTTTCATTGTTCAAGCTCTTTCACATGGGTACAAAAATCATCCTTTTCTTTATAGTCGTATCTACTTTAATAAGAAAGCGCTCTTAGTTCAGTTCGGTAGAACGTGGGTCTCCAAAACCCGATGTCGTAGGTTCAAATCCTACAGAGCGTGATTCCCTTCTCTCGGTAAATAGGCTTCTCTCCTGGACTTCTTTCACTCGGTCTGTTTTCTCCTTCCCCTCGTAAACTCTCAGTCAAGTCAAGCTGCTTCGTTCCTCTTTGCTCCCTATCTAGTCTAGTTCTATTCTAGGCTTGATTACGAGGTTCTGAATACTGCATTTCTGACTTAATGGATGCACTAATGGATGAGGGGTAGCGTGGGAAATTCCTGAATCTCGAGAGAACGTTGATCAATATTCAGGAAGAGATCGAGGATCCTGATCTTTGTCAACACAAGACTCGGAGCCCCCTGCTCAAACTAAAAAGCCTGAGGAATTTTAAATGCCTTTCGGATTTCTTCTCGTTGAGGGGAAAAGACTCATTTCTCATTCGAGATAGGGGGGAGCTATTGTGAAGCCGTCAGAGGCGGAAGCGGCAAATAGCTTCTACCGAGTTCCCCAACACTTAGCTTAGTAGCTCAACTCTTTCGACTGGCGTGACGCTGCTGGATGCTTCTGATCAATAGGAAGAGGAGGAAAAAAAAAGCTTATGATGAGCATCTATTTGAGTCGATCATTTCCAAGATCTAATTCGAGTTTTTTCTTATGTAGTGGAAAACGCCTTACAATCTGAAGTTTTACGCTTAAGGGGAGAAATGCTCTTGGTGGATGCAGGACCTGGGACCCCCAGAATTTGTATGCAAGAAGATGAGCCTACAGGAGTGCCAATCAACCGAGCCGCCAGGTTTGAGAATAAGGTGGGATCCCTGGATCTAGTGGCCGGTGAATCACTGATCAAAGAGCCAATTTTGGAGAGATTCTTCATCGATCTAGTGGCCGGCGAATCACTGATCAAAGCGCGAGCAGCCGCCAGGTTTAATGATTTGGTGGGATCCACAGATGTAGTGGCTGGTGAACCGCTTTTTCTTCTTCCACGAAGATTCAGACAAAACCGAGCTTGGGTGGAACTGAACAATATTTGGCAAACGAATACAAAAGTCAAAGGCTTTATTATTGAGAAAGTCAAAGGAGGTTATTCAGTAGCCATCGCGGGTTTCATTACTTTTCTTCCATTCCGTCCTCTCATAAGTCAAAGGATATCGAATGAGAGATTCACCATTGAGAGCATTAACCCAAAAAGAACGAATATTGTGGTGTTCTAAGAGTGGCGGATCAAACAAGAACTTGTCGGTCTCGCTGCTTCGCTCCTTCCCCTTCTTTCACTCGGTAAAGCAATTCCATTGCCTTCGTCTCCTGATAACATTCTATCACCTTAATCCATTCTTTTGTTGAGGGTCTTGCACTTATTCCTTCCGGCCCTATATTTACATAGCGAATCAAGGCAAAAGCTCTTACTCGAATGCGTGACTGCAGCGCGCCTATCGCCCCGGCACGGCACTATAAAATGCATGTTGGGTTGAGCAAGAATACAGCGACTAGGGAAACGCAGAATGGAATTGAAGGCATAGTCTCAATAAACAAAATGTTGTTCCAACCAACGAGTGGCGGATTTTGATGGAGTCTCGCAAAAGAGGATCCTTACCTTTATATACAAAGGGCGCGGGAGGGCAACAACTAGCAGCTCTCATCTTTCATTTTGTTGCGTCCTTCTTTTATTCATATTCAATCTTCCGCTTTCATCGCTCGTAGTTTCTCTCTTCCTTAATGCTATCTTCTTCTTAGCCTCGTTTGGCGCTATAGACCTTATTTGCTTTGCTTCTCTTACGTGTCCATGAACATTCGAGTCTACGCCCAGCTTTCTGAGTTCAAAGAGGGTTTCGCGAGTCCAAAACTGGAGGTTTAGTGTTCGTCCACAAAAGGGGAGTCCGTTTCTGGGCCACTCACATGTTGTCAATTCGAATGCTTTCTAATTTGCTTTAAGGTCCCTAGGACCATCGACTTTAATCTTGACTAGTCGAGCAAGGAATTCCTTTCTTTTTTCTTATGGTAAGTGGTCGTCTTCTTTTATTTCAGACTGATCTTCCTTCCCCCTTGCCTTTAGAGCTGGGGCAATCAGTCCATTCATTCCTGCCCTTCATTCAATGGATCGCTTAGCTCTATTTCTCAGTCAATCCCCTTTCTTTGTTCATGGCTTTTCATTCATTTTTAGTAAAGCTTTTCTTTTCTGTAAAGATCTCGATGACCCTGAATGAGAAGTGGGTTTTTTTACGGTCTTGGCCTGAGTGATCTCTGAAACTGAAAGCTTTTCGACTGAAAAGTGACCAATTAGGTCAGTAGCAGCCTTTAGAGCTGGGATAAGTAGGTAGCTGATAGACCAAATAAGCACAGTAGCAGTTTTTAAGCCGAAGGAGCGAAGCAATGAGACCATAAAGAATAGGGAGAGGAGTTCAATCAGGTTCCGGTTCAGGTTCTTCAAATAGCTTTACCGAGTGAAAGAAGAATAGTCCAGGTTCGTGAAGTAGTTCAGGAGTTTACCGAGTTTACTGTTCAAGAATAAATAGGTTGTTCAGGTTCGGGAGAAAGAACCAAGCTGTTTAGAGCCGAAGGAGCGAAGCCGAGGTGATTGAGTGAAGGAGCAAATCTTTCTTTCATTTGAAGAGTCTTTCAAGCAGAATCAAAGGAAAGCAAAGAGACCGTAAAGGATAGGTTCAGGGGAAGGAGTGAAAGAAGGATTTCATATGCGAGTTCAGTCTCATTAATCTTTCTTACAGGAGAGAGTAAATTAACAAGAACTTCAGGGAATAGAGGTTCAGGAGCGAAGCCGAGGTTCAGGTTTTCGGTTTCTTCTTCTTTTTTTACAGTTCAGGGAGAGGTGAAGGAGTGAAAGAAGGGGGAGTCAATTCATTAGCTACTGAATGAACCTATTTACCTCGTTCGTGAAGTAGTTCAGTCGAATTAATCTTTCGTCTTGACTTCCTGTTCTGTCTCATTCTTCTTTCTTACAGGCAGGAGAGTAAAAGAGTGAAATCAGTCCAATGCAGGGTTACGAGAAGAGGGAGTAAGTAGCGAGACGAGAAGAGGATTTCATATGCTCAACTGTAAAGGGTTCTTCAAATAATAGCTTTACCGAGTGAAATGAAAGAAGGGACAGGTTCAGGGAGAGTAAATGAATTAGCTACTGAACCAACCTATTTACCGAGTGTTTGAGTTCAATCTGTCTCATTCATCTTGAGTTTCGTCTTGACTTCCTGTGAAGGAAAATGAATCTTTCTTACAGGAGAGTAAAAGAGTGAAAGAAAGGATAAGATCAAGAATGAATTAGCGGCTTGACTTCCGAATTACCTTGTTCAAGAGTGAAATCAGGAGAGAATTGACTCGCCAGTAATGCTTTTAGAGAGGAGCGAAGCAATGAGACCGTAAAGTAAGGGAGTGAAATCAGGTTCAGGATCATTCTTGTTGAGTCTTGACTTTCTCTTTGTCTTTTACCTTGTTCAATCTGTCTCATTCATAAGGAGTGTTTACAGTTCGTTTCAAGAATAACGAACAAGAACGGAACAAGGAGTTAAGGAGAATGAATCTTTCTTACAGTCGAGTAAATGAATTAGCTGCTTGACCTCGTGTTTGAATAGTTCAACCCTTGTGAAAGAATAACGAACAAGAACTGCACAAGGAGCGAAGCCACTTTACCGAGTTGTAGAGGTTCAGGGGAAGGGAGCTGATCTTTCTTTCATTTGTTTCGTCTTAGTTAGTTTAGAGTGAAAGAATAAATAGGAGACGAAAGAAGCCGAGGTTCAGGTTCAGTAGCTCAGGGAATAGAGGTTCAGGAGCTTGACCTGATTCTCATCCAGCTGCTTTACCTCCTTCCAATAAGGTCAGGGAATAGAGGTGAAGGAGGAGTGAACTCGAATGAATCTTGAGTTGAGTCTTAGTTTACCGTTCGTTCAATCAAAGAGCTACTGAACCAACCTATTTACCTTGTGTTTGAAGGAAAAGGAGCGAAGCTGTGAGACCGACAGGTGAATGAGTTTACCGTGAAAGAATCAATAGGTGAAATCAGGTTCAGGAGAGAAGGATCATTCTTGTTGAGTCTTGACTTTCTTTTTCAGGAGAACGAATAAATAGGTGAAGGTCAGGTCATATCGGTTCAGGAAATGGAATTGTGAAACCGAGTTTACGAGGTTCAGGGGAAGGAGTTGTACTCGTTTTCGCTTTCATTTACTCTCCTGTAAAGGTTCCGGTTCAGGTTCAGGAGTAAGTAGCTCTCCTGTCAAGCAGCTAATGAATTTACTCTCCTGTAAAGTGAAGGGAAGGTTAATCAATAAGGTAAATAGGTTCAGGTAATATCGGTTCAGGTTACGGTCAGGGAATAGAGGTGAAGGAGAATTAATGTTTCATTTGATGATTCTTCAAGAAATTCTCTTTTCTTTGATTTACTCTCCTGTAAAGGTGAAGGTTTCACTATCTCTTTTCTTTTCAGAGTCTACTTGACTTCTTTTTTTTTCTTTATGCTGTTCCGTTTGTAAAGACCAGTCAGTGGTTTTGGCATATCTTATGCAATCGATTGATTCTATCAGGTCTATTCTTCGGTAGTGCATAGGCTCCGGCTTCTTCCTCTAGGCGAGCCACTACTTGCGTGTGTGTAATTAATAGCAGTTTTTTTTGATTATGGAGCTATTGGATTTTCTTATAGTAGAGAGCGGTAAGTTAGTGCTGTTCTAAGGAAGTGGTAGCAGTTCCAGTACACAAACAAGGTGGGTTGGGGTGACAGAGGTATTTTGAGCGCATACTTTTTGCTTTAATAGAGAAAGGGCTTGGCATTTCACTCTTTGTTGTGGGGTTGTCACGGATTGGCCGGCCATACGGGAAGTCCAAGGAGTTTTTTCTTTGTGGAGGTTTCACATCACATTAGTCATTCCATTCCTTCCGGATAACCTAAAACGTGTAGGCCTACCGAGAGGGTACTTTCAGATTTGAAAAAAGGGTTCTATTACGATGTATACGATGTGATATCAAAGAAGAAGAAGAAAACAGGTTCTTCTCTTGAGCCTATTTTCTTTCATGGATCTTGCCACTTAGAACTGGTAGGTAGGTCTGTCTTTCTCTGGATCCCGCTGAGCTGAAAGACAGAAGACATACATCAAAAATCGTTTAGATCCGGACCTATATCTCGAAAGCTCATGTGCCGTAGGTGGGAAGATATGGGCTGGAAAAGCATGTTCAAAATCTCCGCAGGCCCTTATGCCCCGAATGCTCAGCTAAAATGTCAAACGAAAAGTCATAACTAATAGGAGCACTCATTCAACCTTGGATGGTCGTCAGGTATCAAAATCCGGAATTAATCGAACTGGAGGGAGCAGAGCTTACTGCTACTAGAACAAAAGCCAGGCAGGAAAGGGGGTTGGCTGATGATGGATATTCGGGGGACCCATGGTTTACGTGTTTAAACTCCGATCGTATATATAGTTGGGTCTCTGCCTACTCTACGAATTCACATAAAAGGAAGACCTGACTAAGCAAGTTTCTGTGTTATTGAAAACCAGGAGAGAGAACCGAAGTCGAGGAAGGAGAATCATATGAGTCCTCCTTAATTCACAAATCCTAAAGTTGACGTTTTAATATCGATTTTCAAAAAAAAGAAATAGAAAGCCGAGCAATCAGTGAAGCTCTTTCTGTATCTACGGAATCATTAGAACCGCAGGCCCGGCCTGCTGACCCTAAAGACACGAGCTCAACCATTTGAAAAGTAGGAGCAGCTGAGCATATGCTAGAATTAGAATCACGCGTAATGAAGCGCTTGTCTGACTTATCTAAAAGATAGAAAAACCCTGCTACAAATGAGCGGCATATGAACGGAACGAGACCCTTCGAAAGACGAGACTCAGATCGGGGATCAAAAAGCCCTTTCTTTACGTACTATTCATTTGATGATTTGGAAGATTTTGGATATTCTCCGCAGGTGCAGATTTGGCGTCGGCCTAGGCCGATTTATACGTTGGATTTGGTACGAGAGCCTATGCTTTAGGAACAGGCTCAGGCCCCATAGCTTAAGGTGGATCGGATCCTACATACTTTTAACACAGACAGACGCAAAATTGGAAAAGAAATCATCAACTTCAACTGCTTCATGCCCCGGATCACGGGTATTCTTATTGTAGTTATAAACCCCACATTGGCTTGGCTACTGGAATCATTTATTTCCCTCTATTCTAGCTTCAGATTTGGCTTAAGCTTCGGATTCTTAAGATTAGGGGTAAAGAGGAGCTTTTGCTTTTGGATGCTTCGGTGGGTTCGGATGAAAGAGCAAAATCTGACTCCTCAGTGGATGATTCGGCATCCTCGGGTGCTTATGTGTATGCTTTTTCAGTTTAGGAAATGAAAATGGAATCCTATTTCTAGGCCTTCCGAAACTCGGTTTTAGGCTTGAACCTTCCCCTTAGGACCAAGCAAGGGCTGACATTAGCGAATGCTCATAACGTCCTTGCTTTCTCGATATCAGTAATTAAGGATCTATCCTCCTTCTGGTAGGTGCAAGCAAGAAAATGAATAACAATATGTATAAATTCCGTGAGCAGCGATTGAACTGAACGTTCCAAGTGCATCCAGCAGGAATCGAACCTACGAATTTTCCCCTTTATTAGGTCGGTATAGGTTGGGCGCTTTAACCATTCAGCCATGGATGCAAAGAGACTGAGCGAGTGAACTAAGTTTTGGTATTCCTTCTCAAGCTTCTATTTCTTCCGTCCGTTAAAGGAGATTCGGGAAAAGATGGAATAGGAAGACGTGTTTCCAAAACGAACAAGATACGGGTTGAGAAGGGGAAGTTAGCAAAGTTAGACAAGATTGGAATGGGCATAGGAACATGTATTGATGTTCCAGATCTGCTAATGCTCCCAGGTTGATGCGATGTATTCCACCAATTGACTGAAAACTTGATTATTGGTATATCGATCGGTTCAACACGGATTGAAATAGAAGCCGGTTCGACAGGAAGCTTTTGAAAACGCAGTGCACCCAGGTAAATAAGGAACGAGATGAATACAGAGGTTAAACGAGCATCCCACACCCAAAAGGTGCCCCACATAGGTCTCCCCCGAAACCCCCCAGTCACTAAAGTAAACAACGTAAAAAAAGCACCAATTTCTATACCGGTTCCGGAAGAGCGAAGAAAAAGGGGATGTTTTGTTAATAGGAAGAAGAAAGTGTTTATAGCTGTAGCGGTATAAACAAGAATACTCATCCGAGCCGTAGGAACATGTACATACAGAATACGAGAATTTCCCCCTTGTTGAAGATCTAGTGGTGCTACCCGAAGACTTAAATGAATAGCCATCGCTGTTAAGAACAACCGAGATCCAATGAGAATTTGCGCATAGCTTTTGGTCTTTGACATAAAAAAAGAAGGTTGTAATAACGAAAAAGACGTGAGAATTTTGTCCTAGCTAGTGGAACAAGAAAGACATGCATCCATATTCTATACACAATCAAAGGATTTCCCTTAACGAAGAATTCCCCCTTGGCTTTGTTTTCGCTCCGCTCGTGCGTGGCACTCCTTGCTCGCTCCGTTGCATACCGAAAAAATCAAGGTTTTGAAAGCAAAAAAAAGTGGATTCCCTTTTGTGACCAAGAGCCCATCCTTGATCCAAGCCGAGTTTTTCATTCCTTAGCTTGGTGCAAAAGGATGATCGCAGGTCCTTTTTCAAGCCCATCTCGAATACGATGCGGTATGGTACTCGTGACCCTGCTACTGAACCTATTTCCGTCTCATTCATCCGGGAGAGAGAGTCAATGAATTAGCTGCTTGACCTCGTGTTTGAATAGTGAAACCATCGTTCAGTCTCATTCATCTTTCGTCTTTGTTTACCGGAGAGGAAAAGAGTGA